>JAJKFI010000060.1:5212416-5256099 GCA_029204185.1 Lerista edwardsae
CCCGATGCCACACGCGTGGCGCACTCTTGCCGCACCGCGCAGCAGTATGCAGGTAAGAGCCCATGCCCTATGTGTGGCACACTCCTTGCTCACCACGCAGCAGTAAGCAGGCAAGGGCCCTATGTCTGAAGCCACCCATGTGACATCTCCCTTGAAGCACCAGGCAGCCATGGCTGTATAAGGGCACAGAAGGCGACTAAACCAAATGCTTCTGCTCTGAAATGCAGCTTGTAAGCACTGCCAGATTCTGCTGGGCTTGCTCCATGCCAAAGGAGTGTAACCCGAACCCCACCAGGGGAAGGCCAAGTGGCCTCAATTGCTTGGCACAAAATAGGGGCATGACTGAACAAGGTGAGCAGGGTCTCATAGCAAATTGGAACAATGCCCCGAACCGGGGCAGGTGGACCAGGCACAGGGCCTTCTGCCCTCCACCCCGCTGATCAGTATGGACTGACTCGGTGTCAGGGCCCTGCCACCCTCAACCTCAGGAGAGGTGAATTTTCTCACGTTCAAAAAGTACCCACGCCGGGTGCTGGGTGCCAGGGCATGAAACAAAGGACCTCAGGAGGGGCCTGGGATTAAGGGCAAGAAACACATTCATGGCCAACTCATGGAAGCACTTCTCTGAACCAGGACAGTGCATTGACCATGCCACCTCCTGGGTCGTGCAGGGCTATGGATAAAGCGTTAATGGGCATAAGGCCTGATGACACCCTTGACCCTGGCTATTTGGCTTGGCAAACTGTTGATGACTATTATTATTGCCTGAAGCAAATGGTGGAGTTGGTAAACTCCTGGCCCTGCTAGTGAACAGCGATCACTATGGGGAAGTGTTCCAGAGAGGTGTGGCTGGGTGCAAGGTTGGTTTTGATCCACTCCTCTGGCCATGGTGTGGCACACCACCACCCCCTAAAAATAGCTGCTGAAAACCCCGCCGTCGCTGGCTGCATCCCAGAGCATCAGCAGCTTGGCCTCTTAGGTGCGTTAATGAGCAGTGGAACAAATTGAGTAGTCGCCCTGAGCCAACGAGATGACCTGCAATCTAGGAATATTAGCTCATTTCCTGCATTCATTTCTTTCTTACTTCATTCATGTCATGCGCAGTCCTCCAGTTAAATTGTGTTCTATGTGAGAAGCTGCTGTATGCCACTCCTTATGTGTAGTTTTACATATCCAGCTTCGGTAATCTGCAGGAACTGAGGCCAGCTGTCCATGTCTCCCTGCAAGCCAGCCTATGGGCAACCCCCTGCAAGTGACTGCAGCTCAAGAAGCGATGGATTCTTGTCTGCTGGGAGCTGACTAGACTTGACATCATATCTAGCTCGCTAGCGAGGAATGCCGGTCAAGTGCAAGGGGCCCCTGTCTAGTCACGTGGCTGGCATGACTATACGCCACAGCGCAAGGGACACCGCTACCCTCCCACTGAAGTGGTACCTAATTTATCTACTTGCATTTTTTGGTGCTTGAGAACTGCTAGGTTGGCAGGAGCTGGGGCAAGCAATGGGAGCTCACTCAATTGCTTGGTCTCGAACTGCCAACCTACTGGTCAACAGCTTGGCTGTTCAACGCACAGCGCCACCATGTCCTGATATGCTATTAGAGTGGAGGGTATTTATGGTACTGACTAAGAGAGCAGACAACCTGAAGACCAGCTGCTTGTTGAGGGCTAGCCTGCATCGAGTGCCCTTGAAGAGCTACAAAGCTACTCCGTGCTCTAAAACCAAGGGTCACTCCATAAAATAAAAGGATATAGTTAGGGATAACCCAAAGGGCTGCAAGGTAGTTCTGCCCACACATGGATGACAGAACACCAGGGAACAGAATCTGTATGCTATACACAGTTTCTGTCGTAGGGACGCACCCTAATGAGGGCACCATAAGGATGCAATCTTGGCCATTTTGACCACCCCCAAGCCACAGAGCGCTGGCTCTGTACCCCATACTGAGCAGCAGGGGGAGGCAGGATGTTAAATCCTATTTATTTTACTGTGAAGAGCCAAGCGACCAGAGGATAGTGGCGAGCCCCCAAAAAGAACAGCCCCACTGGATTAGGCCAAAAGGCCCCATCTACTAGTCCTGCTTCCTGTATCCAAAAGAAGCATATCAGACAAGCAGATACTTGCATTTCAATACCATTCCACTGTGTCAGGCATTCTAAGGTAGCCTACTTCTGCCACAAGGAGGTTGCACTGCCCCTCAAGGCATGTAGCCTGGGCTGGACTTTTCCTCCAGAAATCTGTCCAATATCCTTTCAAAGGCACCTAAGCCAGACACTGTTGCCCCTTCCTGAGGCAAGGTGTTACACAGCTTAATTACCAGTTAGCTAAAAGCACAGGCATGTTACATGTTAGCTAAAAACAAAAACAGAAAAGTACAGGCACGCCCAGAATGTGTTCCGGACTTCACCGTGGATACCCACAACCATTGATACCAGTTTACGCCCCTTGAAAGACAGGGGAACCTCAGAGGCTTTGCAACAAGGTGAGAAAAAAAAAATGTTTATGTTCTCCCATCCTTTCAATAGGAGTCCCAGTACTCATGGTATCTGTGGATGACTAAAACCGTGGATAATGAATTAGTGGACACCAGGGCAAACATTGTCCTGTTTCTATTGCCCTGTCTCAAACATAGTCTAACATTGTCCCCACATAATAATGGTCAGGGCCAGATCCTGAAAGCCAGAGCAGTGGTTGTGGGGATAGCTGGGCTGTGGGATAATTGACCCCATCGGGAAACCAGGCAAGAAGAAACTGGATCAGCTCAGACAGGGATGGCCTACTCTACTTGTGGTAGCCAACTGTTGAATGCCCAATGTTGACATGCGGGGGCACATTGCCCAGCTTTCCGCTACTTCCCAGGCCTCATGTGGAAAAAATGCACCAAAGAAAAACAGAGAGGTGAAGGTGGAGTTCACTGAGCCCTGGAAAAGAAACCAGAAGGTCATAAATGCTCATATCCTTTCATGCAACTCAAGAGGCAGGGAAAAACATCCCCCGTCATGCAATGCGAAAGAAAATGCCATTGGGACGACATGAATGAGGTCCTTCTAACCCGGGAAAACAAGGATGAACAAGCCAAATTAACCTGACAAGGAACTAAGGAGTTTAAGTTCATAAAACTGAATAATCCACTATGTAAGGCAAGGAAACCTATTAAGGCAGGGAAAGCATTGTTAAGTTGGAAGGAAATACAAGGCCATCTAGTCCAACCTCCTGCCAGCAGCAGGAATCCCTCCTATAGCATCTCCAGCAGTGCCTGTTGAGCCTCTGCTCGAAGATCTCCAGTGAGGGAGAATCAGTGATGTTATTCAGGGGGTTCTCCCAGGTTCTATAGAACCGGTTGTTAAACGGCCGGGCCCTGCCCACTTGCTTACCTCAGCTGGCTTTGGGGGTTTTTTTTGCTCAGGCTATGACGTCATAGAACCGGTTGTTAATTTATTTGAATACCACCACTGGGGAGAATCCATTGCCACATAAAGCTGGGAAGGAAATAATCTGCTTCATACTTGGAATGAGAAAGAAATTAGAAAACTGGTTCATCAATTCAGTTCCAGGCGTTGTAGTCAAATATTAACAAGAAATTTAGAAAACTGGTTCATCAGTTCCAGGCGTTGTAGCAAATATTAACTGCTATCAAATCAATTTGTAATTTCATTCAGCAAGTTATTTAGAGGTCAATAGAACTACCTTGAATTAAGTTATATAGCAGATCACCCCAGAAGGCAAAGAAGTCAGCCCCCCCCCCAAAAAAAGAAAACCATTACCACAGAAAGGCAATAAGCAAAGAAGGGCAATTCCTAAAAATAAATAAATACTTTTTTAAAAAAAAGGGGGGAAGAGGAAATTAAATAAGCAATAAATCAATATGTGAAAGAGAGATGGAATGCCAATCCTGTGGATTAAAACTCACAACCTCTCAAAGAAGGGATACAAACCTTCTGGGGATGGGGGTGGCTCCAAACACAGCCCAAGGCAGCAGTAAAAAGGCAAACCAAACACACCCCAACATTCCTCACTTAAATCAATCAGGCAGCTGAATTAGTTAACACAATCACCGCCCAAATTCCTTATCAATCTAGGGCAGAGCCAAAGGGCCGCTCTTTAAGCAAAAACAATTGGAAAGGAAGATCTTAAAGAGAATGCCTAAGAAAGAATGCTTAAAGAGATAAGAGGGCTTCTTAGGCAGCGTGAATATCTGTACCTTCTTCCCCAAGGGAGAACCCCCCCCTCCCTTCTCGTTTGTGCTTTGCTACAGTAGGGGGGGGCTCTGAATGGAGAAAGGGGGAGGAACAAGCCTCAGCAGCTGCAAAAGAAAAGCTTGCTAGCATGGTTCCTGCTGCGACGAGGGCAACCTCAGACACGCTCCTAATGGACGTGCAGCCAAAAAATCCTCCCCCACGTGTACTGCCCAGCCCCCACATGAGCACTCCATGAGGCAGGATTGCCCAGCAAGCAGGAGATCTCATGCCGCATGCGCCTGAGTTTCCCCAGCAATCAAAACAGCGTGGGAGCTGTGAAATGGCGGCGACCACGTGGCCACAGCAGCGTAAGAAACCCGGGGAGCTACAAACAGCAAGCTCTTACCCAGGCACCTCTAAGGCAGGAGGTTCAGCTACCATTAGCACTTACCACGGAAGGGAAACAAACACAGCTGCAAATGCAGCCACCAGATGCCTTAAAGCAACACAGGGGTTTGCAACTGAGCAGCAAGCCCCATGGAACTCTGCTACCTCCTGCAGTAGCCATGGGCTAGGATCCCCTTCTATTCAGAGAACAGCTTCCCCAATACCCCATACATTACCAAAGGCACAGGAAGGATGATCCATGTCATGGAGCTAAAGTAAAGAGGCAAGCAGCAGAAGGAAATCCGTTTTCCTTTGGGATCCAAGACAGAATGGCTCTCTAAAAGCCACCTCGCCACCAGGAGAGCTCCTGGCGACGCCCCCATGGCCAGATGCCCAATGAGGGCAGCAGCTGCCTCCTGTGGCTGGGAGGGGGGCAAGCCAATCAGCGAGCATCCAGCTATGGGGCTGGAGCTCGGCATAATGGTCCCTAGTAGTAGTTCTAGTAGTTCTAATAATAATGATGATGATTCTCACTTATGGAATCTCTCTTCCTGTTGCTATTCAAAAGTGATTAAACGGAATCTCTGCATAATAGATGGAAACAGGCAAGGATGTGAGGGTCACCTTGCTCAAGGTCGCATGTTAAGTGAAGGGCAGCCCAATCCTATGCTGCCCATGCTAGGAGCGATCCGGGGGGGGGGGTCAGCGCCTGGAGGCACATTGCCAGAGGTGCACGCACACACCCCGCAGGTGCCACCACCACCACCCCGGCGTCGCTGCAGCGAAGCTGCTCAGGGAAGCAGCCGTGCATGGCTTAAATAAGCCACGCACAGTCACTACCCAGAGTGTTGAGGCAACCAAGCATCGCTCGAAGGTGGCGCTTGGACGCCACGTCATTCTTGGAAGTGACTGCGCACGTAACGCAGCCACTTCCTAAACTTGCGTCACTGCGGCAGAGCTGCTCTGGGAAGCAGCCGTGTGCAGCCTGAACAAGCCCAACGCAGCCGCTTTCCAGATCAGCTTTGTCGGGACAGCTGTGGCAAAGTCGCTCTGGGAAGTGGCCGCGGGAGGCTAATTTTAGCTGCATGCTGCCATTTCCCGGAGTGACGCAGTGACCAAGTGTCGCCCGCCCTCAGAGGGGCCGCACCTCGGAGGGTGGGCGGCTCTTGAAAGCTGCGCCTAGGCCGGTCCTGGAAGCAGCTGTGTGCGGTGGCTTCCCAAAGTGGCTTGATGGCAGCCAGCATTGTTCCCCTTGCCCCGGGGTAAACCTCAGACAGCCCCATGGGGCTGCTCAGATCTGCGCACACAGAATAGCAGGCACAAATCCATGTGGCCAGAAATGGCCCGAATGCGGCCCGCCCAGCCCAGGGACGGGGATTTGGATACAGCCCAATGGCCATATCCTGTCTCCACCACACTCTCCGTCCCACTCCCACCTCCAGCACACCCTCAGTATGCCCCTGAGCCTGCAGAACAAAGCCGGCATACGGCTCGTGCAACTGCTGGCCGTAGCATCGCACGTGCACTGGTGCTGCTGCTTGTGCCTGTCCAACAACTGAGTCCAGGGCACGGAATGCCTCATGGCACGTTTGCAACAACACTGGTCCGGTGCAAGAGGATTTGCGTGCTCAGTAGTTTAGAGACCGTACCTAATGTTGGTCCACGTTTTGCCTCCTTGTTGTTCTCTCCCACACAACAAATATGCACGCACTAAGCGCGCGCCCATACACACACCAGGCTCAAAGCTATTGCAAAATCCATTTTTTCTCTTAAGGCGTAATTTCAGCTTATCTAACAGAACTAAGTACCAGTGTGGTCACCTTTCCCTTTCATCATGAAAGCCCACCGCACAATGAAAAGCTTGCTGCGCCGCACTCTCCATCAAAGGCTCCCTTCCAATATATGCATCCAGACCAGAAGGTTTCTGCATAATGCCGCTTTTTACCCCTCCCTGCCAACCAGAGAAAATGCACTTTAAAATGTAAAACAAGTTATGCTTTTTATTCCCTTTTTAAAGGAAAAGCAGTTGAAATGTAATAGCACTGTGCATTCTTAATACACACATTAAATAAAGCTGCATGCTGTAAAGATTATCCAGTAAAATCCTTTTTTTAAAGGAGGCTTGCATATGCAAGCGCATTCCTAAAAGCCAGACTTTGGGCCATAAAGACTTGGCTGCCGTCCCACGAAATTTCTTGCATCTTGCTGGTAGTGGTCAGTTAAGAAAGACGTGCGAAGCGACAATATCATGCTTAGAGTGGTTCTTTCTCACTGTGAGCAGCAGCCTGTGGAGGGCAATCCTGTGTGCAATGTTGCACCTCTAGTGTTCTTTAACTAAACATTGCCAATGTATCGGTGCACAGCATCCACGCATGCGATACCATATTGTTAACCCTATAATCTATCAAGCGAACCAAATTAATTGTTCTACATTCTGGATTTTTTTTTTAATATTACACTTTTGGATTCTACCCCAAGTTTGAAAGCTCTTTTGTTCTTTGTTTGAAAGTGGTTGATAGAAATCTGCCTAGAGCACCTATACAAAAAAATGTGCTTTGTTCTTTTAATTTGCTCCTGGAGTCAATGTTCTCTAAGGCCTTTACGTGACGAATGTACAGCCATTGGTCACATTTCGATATTCCTTTTGTGAGTGTGCACAGTTTGAATTTTCAAGTGACGGTGTTTATATTTAGTTCAGTGCTTTTACATAATATTTCATCCTTTCTCTCAGGGATGTTTCGTGATTGTGCAATTGATGTATCCAGGAATGCCAGTTTGCATTTCCGGGGTGTCATTATGTCACAATGATGTCACTTCCTGTTTGATTATGTCACTTCTGGTTATGACATCACTTTCAGATTAATGACACATGTTCTGGTGGGTCCCGATACAAGTGCCATTCTAAAAAGTCGGTCCTGGTCTAAAACGTTTTAGAACCACTGAGTTAGGGAACAGAAACATCCCTGACAAGGTCCAACAGATGTAAATAGCCTGGGAATTCTGAGGACAGGGCTCAGCTGGGATTTCCTTGACTCTACATTTCCCAATGTGCTGTTGTTTCCCATGGTCTGGGATGGAATCAAGCTCCCTCTGCCTCCGTGGCAGACAGTGAGAGAAGATCCCTGCTGTTGCTGTTGAGGACAGCCAAGGGAAGCAGGACATACTTGGTGTGTGTGGGGAGGGGGGGTGGAGTGTTAGTGAGAAGCTGGAAAATAATTCTTTCAGTTAAATTTTGTGGGGCAGGGATCTGATGGTATTTAATAGATACCTGCCACAAAACGACAAGCGCAATAAATTGGTAGAATATGAAAGGCTGCCAGTTTATGCTACTTACCAAAGTAGTAACAGTACCCTTGGCAGACACGGCATTTTGCAATTTCCTCTCCTAATATTCTTGTGTGCATTTCAATACTTGCCTATCTTTCTGCATCATAATTTTCCAAGAAAAGATATGAGGGAAGTTTCTGCCTCCCAATTTTTAAAAAAAAGAAAATGAAGGCATTTATTCAGCACTATGTAGTGAAAACTGGCACAAGGATTCCCAAACTTAACTGGTACTAGAACCTGTCTGGAGAGAAGAGGCAAAAAAAAAAAAGGAAAAAAGGCAGAGTGTGTTTTTCTATCAAGGTGGCAAAGCTCTCAAGACATCTATAAAAAGGGTCAAGGGTGGAAATCTGCACAGAAAATTATTCTAGACGTTGTTCAATGTTTATGGGATGCAAACTTTACAATCAAATCCTTGGTGACTAGAATTTGGGCAAACCTGGTTTGCTCAGACTGACTATTTCAGGAATTATGCTGAAGAAAGCTGTGCTAAGTCTACTGACAGGAGCCAAAAACTTTCCTTTTTTAAAACTTTCCCCCTTTTAACTTCTGCTAGCCCCTGCTTTTTATGGTTTTCCTTCTGTCTCTGAAATGTGTGTTTGTTGCTTTTTAGTGCTTTGTTGTTTATTACGATGTTGCTGATCTACTAATTGCATCTAACAAACAATAAATGATGTTATTGTTTCTAACAATGCCAGCTCTTCATGATTGCAGTGTAATGATTTACATCTACTGTTTTTATTGTGTGTGTTTTTAAAACTGTTGTAAACTGCTGTGGGGACCTTGATGTTGGGGGGAAAGAAGGGATAGAAATATTTTAAATAAATCAGTAAATTCACAGTGGCCAGAACGGCCTACACGGGGCTGCCCAGACTTGTTCCAGCGAATTAGCTGGTGCAGATCCAAGTAGCCCCATTGGACAGGCTCGAGCATTACTCAGGGTAAGGGGAAAAAATATTCCCTTACCTGAGGAGCTCTCCAACCCACTCCCAACAAGCACTGGATATAACAGAAGCCATAGAGTCCCACTGCGTCAGCATTGAGTTAAATGGAACTGACTCCCAGATGAGTATGTAGGACTGTCGCCTTAGAATGTTCCAAGTAATGGTATCCTTCACATTCAAGCTGTTTAAATATAAAAATTTGGTGTTTCTTGCACTTAAAAACAGGCAAAGGGTTCAGCAATTTTGTTGCATTTTTAATGGACAGTTCCTTCATTTCCTAAATCCCAGTGAAATACATAAGCTTAGCTGGGGTAGAGATCCAGAAGCAGGAAGGGTAAAAAAGGCAGGAATTACATGAGACCTGCATGCCACGGTAACACTGCTACTTATTTACTTGATCAGGCCTCTGTGACTGGTCGTGACCCTGCTAATTCACATGACCCACTTGTATCTCACCGTGTGTGATTATATGCTAGCAAAATTCTCTTCTCCTTCTGTGCGGGAGAGTAAGGGAAAAGGCGATGCTGTGCTGTTGGTGGAAAATGAAAGGATTCACAACTGGGGCCAGATGTTCAAGGGAAAAAAGCCCTTTGATTTTCCCTCCTGTCTCATCTTAGTCCCCCAGCACAACAGATGAGGACAAATCCCTTTCTCCCCTGCATTCTGCTATTTGTCACCTTGAATCCTGCCTGAATTGTACTCAGCATCACTCTCGCTCTCTCCCCCACTGCCAAATACAAGTCTTATAGAATGTGGGGACCGACCGTGAATCTTGTATCTTATTAGCAGAGGAAGGAGTCATACGAATGCTATTTTGAGCCCTGGATTCTAGGAAAATAAGAAGTCTCTCATCGCTACCTCAAACTTTTTTAATAAAAAGAGGTTGCTGCTAATATTATACTACATAACCTGAGCTGAGTAGAATTAATTTTCTCCCTTGGCGTACATTCCTTAATCTTGCTAATACTAATGGAAATTACGTGCTTTTTTTAGAAATGAAAATTTCAGGCCGCTATAAATTGATTTGTTTTTCTAGCATCACTGAAGTTGCGGTGTGCAAACGGTGGTCAGCTTGGGGTTGTTGTTTTTATTATTATATTAAAACAAACCTTTCTTTGAATTGAGAGAGGAAATAATTTTCTGCATTCATGTCAGAACTGTTATAAATGAATTCCCATGCTATTGTGCTGAAAAAAAAATCTGAAATTGTTTTAGATGATCTTCAGATCATATAATTTATAGTTTTGTATTTTCTAGTCTTTCGTTCTGGTCCCCTTCCAGTTTTGGCCTCTCAGTTGCCTCTGTTGATAACCCCTTAATCTCTTTAGTTGTGACACCATAATCTGCCTCCCTGGCAGAGGAATGGGGAAGCAGAGTGAACATACAGTAAATGCCACCCCAAACAGCTATATTAAAGCAGTATTTATTAGGTAATTGTTTACAATGTCCTAAATATAAGCATAAAACCTGTTTTAAAGGGTGTGAATGAAGGACGGTTCGTCGTCCCTCTCTATATTATAATCAGACGCTTTTTGCTGTCTGGAGGGAATCCATAATAGGGAGGGAAGTTGTTATTTTACCTAAGCTGTAACTGTGATGGGAAGATTCCATTTAACAATGACCTTCAGTCTCAGCCAATCCTTCCTCAGTGATGTTCTTAGGCACAAATGCTCTCTCTCTCTCTCTCTCTCTCTCTCTCTCTCTCTCTCTCTCTCTCACTCACTCACACACACACACACACACACACACACACACACTACAGATAGGATTAAAACTCTCTTTCCAGGCAAATGTTGCAGGGAAGTGGAAGGGGAAGAAAAAAAATCAATCATGCCAATTAGAAAAGAGGTTTGCTAAAAATTTCATCAGGGCAGTTTTGGGGAAGATAACCTTTTCTGATGACTTTTTGGAGCAAGAACTAGAAGATGATGTACTGGAAATATCCTGGGATGCTGTAGAACCAAAATGATTTGTCATGGAAAAAGGTCACCCAAATGTAACAGTTGGCTGCACAGAGACATTTTTTTCATTGAACAAGTACTTCAGTCAGCAATAGATACCTGTTCATGTTGTTGCTGTTGTTGTTGTTGTTTATGAGGCTCAAAACATAACCCCTCTCCTAATTTGAGATTAGAAGTATAGTTGTGTCTCGGTATCTGCTGGGGTTTGGTTCTGGGACTCCCCGCTGATACCAAAAACAGTGTTAAATAAAAGCAGTTAAAACAAAACATAAGTCAATTAGAACTACTATTTTCAGCTCACTCCTAGAAAAGTTGACCCCTTCTCTCACTAGAATGGAATGTGAAAGTTATTAATCACTTTTGCATTCCATTCTTCAGAGAGAGAGAGAGAGAGAGAGAGAGAGAGAGAGAGAGAGAGAGAATAGCAGTAGTAATAGTCTGTTTCCCTAGAAAAGCTGTGTTTAGAATGGAGACGTATTTTTCCCCTTCTCCAGAGATCAACAGGAACCTTCTTATCTGCAGCAGCCATCAGTGTATTAAAAAATCAGTGTATAAAAAGGTTGGACTTGTAATTTTCTTTCCTGTTGCAGAAAATGTTTGTCATTCTAAATTGCTATTTAAAAAAAAACACCTTCCAGTTAGCAACAGGACAGGACTATGAGGTCACTTAAAGGGGACACTGCCACTAGATATACGGCTGGTAGACATATTTCCCTCAATTTTGCTGCCTCATTACTCAGTGTAATTTGAGAAGGGTCATGGCACAGAGGTGGCCTATGTCCCTCCAGAGATAGTTGCACAGTCTGTAATTTGGGAGCTTTTGCCTATGTCTGAGTCCTTTTGCAAGATTTTTTCTGCCTCTTTCGATGGTCTCTCTATGGCTGCCCTGTTTGGCGTTTTACCAATTGCTTGCAGGCAACTCATATATTGCCCCTTGCTTGTTACCCTGATGTGTTAATTTTTGACCATCTCCAGCTTAGTATAAAGTTATTAATACTATGTTTCTTTTCTGTTGCACTAATGAGGATATTAAGTGAAAGATGGTCTATCACTAATCCCTCTGGTTCCTGCCTGCCACTTATCAGGGCTCTGTGCCAGTTATACCAAAGAGGTTCTTATCGGTGTCTTTTTGAGTGAACCCTGTGAGACACTATGAAAGCTTCACCGAGCATAGATACTGTGTTTGTACTACATCACCTTCATCCACCAATTTTTCTGAAGCTTTGTTTTTCAATAACATACAGAACAGCTAAAGGGGGAAAAGCCAGAGTGGTAATTAATAGAAAACAGTTTCTCTTACATGCTAATTTCTGTTTTAACTCTTGTCACCACTGCAGTAGCCACCACATAACACATGCTATTATAGCCTTTTTCCATTTGTCCCCATGTCCAGTTTGTGTTGGGAGAAAATGCACCCCTCTCAAAAGAAAACTCATGAAGGAAGGTGTCAGAAACAGTGAAAATCATACATTCTAACCAGTGATGTCATGTAGGGGGAACGCGGGGGAACTCAGTTCCACTAGTTAAAATTAGGGCTGACTCCGCCCACTTCACTCTCCCTCCTCCCCCCTCCCAATTCCTCTGCAAAGAGCTTTTCTTCTTGGTTGGCCAGCACTCAGAGGGTTAAAGGCAGTGATGTCATTCAGGGGGAATGGACCAGAACGGATCCTAACGGGCTCCGTGGCTGGTTCCGGGTTCCCGACAAGTGCCAATCAAAAGTGAGTTCCTGTTCCTAAATCATTTGAATGACACCACTGATTCTAACCTTGACTTCTCTACAGGTGCAGATACACTAATATCTTGACATAGAAACGTTAATGGGATTTCTGCAGAATATACTTTCAAGATATTTTAACCTTAAAGATTCACAATGATAGAAAAATTATTCCAAATTGTGCAGGTTGTCAGCTTGCTTACTTTTTTAAATTAAATCTGATTATCTTTCTAATCAGGGTAGCTTTAATTAATTTTCCTGGTTTTTAGCAAAAGAATAACGTAAGCTCATGGAATTTTAGTGTCCCTGCAGCGGCTCCTTTTTTTATAGGAAGTTCTTGTTTTAATCTCAGTGGTGCAGCACTGAGGCATGAAGGTCTTTGCTTGATACATTTTCTTTGCACTGTTTGTTGATTCCAGGGGTCATTCTGCTACTTCTGGATAAATTGCGCAAGATGAAATGGGAGCAGATGTGGAGGCTCACGGCTGAAAGGGAGCTAATGAGCATGCTCTCCACCTCATTGGCTGACCAGGTGAGTGTGTAGTTCTGAAGTAATGACATAAAAGATGGCGCATGAGAGTAAGTGGGGAAGGGGAGAGAGACCACTTATAAAACACAGCTTTCCCACCTGATGATGTTGCTTTGTTACAGGAATTCCCCTGAGAAACAACATGTAGGGGCGTGGATGCATGTGGTCATGGGAACTCTGCTCCAACTTACTCAATATGGTCAGACTGCTGATAAGCACCCAATGAACTGAGCTTTCAAGCTTTCCACTCTACCTTGCCAGAGATGCTAGCATATGATTACCCCACTGAATCTGCATATGGGGGAACAGTGGCCTGGGCCAGTCCTTTGGCTATGTTCTCATGGCAGCTTCCCACAGCAGAGAGTCACTGAACAGGACTTGACGGCAAAAAAAAAAAACAACACCCTACAAACAAGTATGCAAGACTCATAGGTCGCATATATTTCTTTGCTGCAAGATTTCCTTCCAGGATTTTAGACAAGGGGTTTCCCAAGCCTACCTGAAAGTGTCAGGGATTCATCCTGGACCCTCTGCATTCAGGGTAGATGCTCTGTCCCCGAGCAGTAGATCCAGTGGTGGGATTCAGCCAGTTCTCATCTATTCTGCAGAACCAGTTGCTAATTTTAGGTTGGGAGAGGGAAGAAAGGCAGTGGCTGCCCTGAAGGCCGCCCTGAAGGACATAGAACCGGTTGTTAATTTATTTGAATCCCACCACTGAGTAGACCCATTACAAGCCTAGATCTTAGGGCCTCACAGCGCTTAAGACCAAACCGCACATGATGTTAAGCCCCTGTTAAGAGACAAGTTTAAGACAGGAAGTGCTCTGTGCAAGCAGAGAACAGCAAGCGCCAAGCATTTCAATTTTTTTTTTTAAAAAGAAAGATGTAAAGGCATAAAACCTACTTCAGTTATCTTGCAAGTCCTCACTTTAAGAAAGGGTGTTGAGTGGGCTATATCAGAGTGACTGAGTGGCACAGTGGGGATTTAATCAAGATTAAGAGAGTTTCAACCCCAGGGAAGGTTGAGGAGAAGACAATGAATGTGGATTAAAGCGGAATTATGTCATCTCATCTCCCAGGGAATTCAAAGACCTGGCTTACCCTTGCCTGCCTGAAATTATCACTTTGTCTAAACCTGAGCTTTGATTTTTAACCTGAATTTTGAAACTCAGCTGATAACTAATCTACAATTTTAGCTATCTGAACAAACTATCTGAACAAACAAATTTGGATTCAGCCTAACCCAAATTTGAATTGAAAGCTTAGGCAGTACGGCAGTAACCTGACTTATCTTCTAGCGATGTTTACATTGCTACCCTTCTCAATCTGATAGCTGTATATAAATGTAACCCCTTTTCAAAATTAGGTTTAAAAGAAAATGTGGCTTTTTCTTCTGAAAACAACGTCAAGCTTGTACTAACTGAGTGGTTCCTTGATTGCCTATAAAATGAGAAACTTTTGCCGTACACCTCTGATTTTTTTTCCAGATATGATGTATTATTGAAGTAATACAATAGAATCCCTGAAAATTTCATGTACTTTGGGATTATAACACCAAAATTACAAGCATCAAAAGACAGGGCAAGATTCCACCGAATTTAAGAAATTACACTGACAATATAATGAATTGTATGGAATGCATTTTAAAATAATGTTGGTTCCTTCTGTTCCAATCCCTTTGACATTTTCTACAGTTCCCTAAGCGAGTAATACAAACCCTGAAAATCTCATGCTATTGGGTTTGAAAATGTTAACATTTCAGTGATCCCCACTGAAATCCATGTAAAATGAATGGAAGCAAAAATGAATGAATGAAATGAAAATGAATGAAGGAAAAAAGAAAAATCTCTTGTACTTGCCTACTTCCGAGTAACATCTTGTTTTCAGCCTGCTTCTTAGTAGATGGGCTTAACATAATGTTTCATTGGCCCTTACAATAAGGTTGCAAAGCTCTGTCTGAAGCTTTCCTGGGGATTTAATTTACAGCCTGATGGAAATTCCTCAAGCCTCCGTTATAATCTCCTGGATTGGTTTCAGGAGTCACCTGAAGATTGGGGCTGATTCTTGAGAGTCCAGGACAATCTTGGAATGTTGGCCACCCTATCTTAGGCTGACACAAACCTGAAGAAATCCCCACCTTCTTCCCCTCCCCTGTCATCAGTCTTCCCCCTCCCAATAGATTTTGTTCTGATGGGCCCAAATGGGGCATTCTCAAAAGTATGTGAACTGGCAAAAGTTAAACATAGGTTACCACAATGTTCCCATGGTTGATTTGTGCTTTACTGTTTCTCCTTGACAATTCATACCCTGCACATTGTGGCCTTCTACCAGTACCTGAGCCAATTAAATAGGTAACAGTCCCTTCTACCACCCGAGTAGTGCTGCAGCAGTTGTTGCGGGGCTTGTGCACAAACGCTCTTTTCACATGTCCCTGCATAGCATAGTGGTACTGTGCACAGTTCTCTGTGTTGCCACAATGAGGAAGTGGCCTGTCCCCTTCTGCTTTTTCATTGCCTGTTGGAAAGATGGAGGGGTATCGAAACAAAGAAAGCAAGAACTGTTCTTATCTGGCTCATGAGATCTGGGAGATCAACACAAACTGTGTCAATTATCACTTTTTCCAAGGAAAAGGATGAGAATTTCTGGAGCAGCAGGTAGTCCCCAGGAATAGGTCTGCAGAGGTGAATTTCATCCTGTGCTCTGCTGCTGCTTAAACCATTTCATCAGATTACAAAACGTTTGCAGTTGACATGGTGGTTGTCACTCAAACTTCGGCACGTTTGATGGTGATTTCATCCATGTGACTTCACTGTACATTTTTACCACTACTGCTGACACAACATTCCCCCCTTTTTTAAAAGGGATACATGCTGTCATATTTCGCTAAAACAAAAGACTGCAGGCTTCTAAGAAGCCTGGGAATATTATTTCTTTCTCTACTGGCTTTGTCATTCTCAGTTCAGCAAACAATCATTATGATTTCATCTGTCTCCAGCTATTGCAATCACCTCCCTCTCCTTCATCCACTGTCATACAATCTGAGCCCCTCACAGACATTAAGGACATTATCCTCACAGCACAGCTGGGAGTTAGAGAAGACTCATTACCCCCATTTTTCAGAAGGGATACAGAGATGTGGAGCGATTAATGTCCTGATTCAAAACCTATCAAAGCCCATTTTAAAACTCCTGCCAAGTACGATGCCAATTCTGACACTGTTTCCTGTGGAAAAGTACTGTATGTTGGAAACCACTGGGACTGCTGCTAAGTACACATGGTTTCATGGCTACTAGCTTTACTAGCCTGGATATAAATTATTTGACCAATAGTCATTATGTTACAGCTACAGCTTCCAGCACAAAACCACTTGCATTCCAATCTTCCTATGCAACTATGCGAAAATGCAAGGGCTAAATTACTATCTTCCTTCTTATCATGCATCAAACATTAGACTTGGAACATGCATATATGTGTTTTTTGTGAAGCATGTAAAATTTCCTGGCTACTGTAAAAATACGAAATTGACACTTTTACTTCTAAGGCTGGAAACTGTTCCCAGAATAACTTTGCTTGGAAAAAGTTTCTCCCCCCCTTCCCCATGATCCCTCCAAATGATCGTTTTATTCACCCTTCTGATAGCAGCAAGTAGGTGATGAGTGGGAGTCTTCCTTCCTTCCTTCCTGATGCATATTTTAGGGAAGGTTTCTTCCCTCCTTCACCATTGTAACACAACAACCTGGGTTTGGACAATTGGCTCAGTGTCTTCTGGGATTTGTGGAGCAGGCCACAATCCCTATCACTGACCACAGCCCTCTTTTTGATTTGCTGAAGACCCAGCCCATCAAACTACTCACAACAGTGAGGGCAAGGAGCAGGAAAGGGGGAAAAGCTTCCTCCCATTATGTGTTGGAGGAAGGAGGGTACCTATTCCCCTCCTCTCCCACTTCTTGCCGCCACTACCAGAGGGGTGAGTACAGTATTTGGAAGGTTGGTAGGAAGGGAATAGATTTTTTTTTCCAAACTTCATATCAGCTTGGAAAATGAAAAGATTCCTTGCTGCTGGTTTTTCTTTTCTTTCCAAGATGAAGTCATTTAATACAAAAGAGAGTTCACCCATCTCTAGTTTCAATGTCTGTACCACTTTAGAAGTTTAGTATGATTGTGAGGTGAGAAAAGGGTAATCTCACAGTCAATGCAAATTCTGAATTGTGGGCAGAAATAACTCCAGATGCATTTTTAAAAAAATAGTCTATAGCCGTGATGATTTATAATTGCAGCATGCATTTCAAGATACTGGTCAAGTCAATATCTTTGACAACTGTAGATGTGCACAGCCTCTATCCTCCTCCTCCTCCTCCTCTTTGTCTGTCTTGTTTTCCCACCATGCACTGCTCTTCACTTCCTGAGTGGTTGTGCTCTTAGGCCTTCCCTTCCCATGTGGCTTTATCACTCCCTCCATGTCATTTGTTGTGCTCCCGCATCGGAACTGGAGAGATCCAACCTGCTAAGTTGAAGTGGCTCAATCTTTTTACTTTGAGGGTGAAATTCTTCCTTGAACAGGGAGGAACCTCAAGGGAGTGTTTTTTACCTGCCCCCAGAAACTGACATTCTTACAACAGGCATATTTTCATGGCAGTGGCAGAGAAACATGTATGCCACATTATTTTTTACTTGTAACTTTTCTTGAGAGCCAAACTGTCAAGCCTGAGATCTTTAGACCAACAACAAAGTTCCAGTTCAAACCTAGAAGTCAGCTATTGGGGTAGCAATACTTTTATCCAAAGCCATTCACTGAACCTCAGTTTGTAGTTCTCATAAGTCATATGGTGACTCACAATGCTACCCATAGTTTTTTGTTGTATCAGTGAAGGGCTAAAGACAGTCCGGAAGATGTGATGGCTGCTCTTCAAAGTGACAATTGTCATTCATTCCTGTTTGTTCTTTCGTTTTGTCTGCCAGGATATCTTCAATGCAGTCATCAAACAGAATCCCTTTCTGGTGTACCAGCTTCCTTGTTTCTGGAATGTGCAGCTGTCAGACCACACTCGCTCTGAACAATGCTACCGGGATGTATCTGATCTAAAGGTAAAGTTGAACTAAGCTGCTGACTAATTAGTATCTAATCTAATAGTATCGAATTCTGCATGTGGTTAGGGGAGACCAAAAGGGAAATTCCTACAACCCAGTTTAAGGGGTATCCAGTTTAAGCAATATTCAACAGCAATTGTGTGCTAAGCACGTACTGCCGTACTGAGGGCACTGTGGCAAACTCATGGGGCACCCTGGGATGTCCCCAGTGGCCTTCCCTACTCTTCCAGGTGCCACCATCTTGGATCATGCGAGCAGAAGACCAAGCAGTGAGAGAGAGAGAGAGATGCTATTGTGGTGGTGGGTGAGCCCAGTTATTGCATGGGCTGCCCTTTCAGCAGTGCTGCGTCGCTGAGGCATCACTTTACAAAGCGGTTCTCAGCTGCTGAGCCATGAAGTGGTCCCTCGGCAGAAATGACGCTGCTGAAGGAGTGGCCAATGTAATAATTAGGCTCTCCCAGCTGCTTTCCTAGCAGGGCAGTTGGGCTCTGATGGGCTGTTTATTTACTTATTTATTTATTTAAGAGATTTATACCCCGCCTTTCCTCTGCAAAGGCAGATGCCCAAGGCGGTTTACAATTAACAGGGGGGGAAGACAAAAAGTACAGTACATAAAAATAATAAAACCATAAAATAAGCAATAAAAACAAATAAAAACAGGGTAAAAAGGGAGGTTAAACTATTTACAAAGCAGGGTTTGCTGCAGATTTAAAAGAAACAGGCATATCAACATTAAAACGCTAGACGAAACAGAAAAGTCTTGAGCCCAGGCCAAAATGCCATGAGGGAGAAAGAAGATCTTAGATCCTCTGATAGGGAGTTCCAGAATTGCAGTGCCACTACTGAGAAGGCTCACCCCCTGAGCCGCCAACCCCCTAACTTGGGAGAAAGGCAGCACTTGCAGGACCCCTCAGATGACCTAAGAGGGCAGGCCGGAATGTAATGAGTTCCAGAGTAGGAACACAGTGCTTATTTCTGACTACCGTCTGCTTAATGCTGCCACTTCCTGCTTAATGACGTCACTTCCAGCCCTCAGTATGCCGAAGGAATTCTATCCAGTCCACTCTATTAAATGAGTTTGACGCCTCTGTCCTAACCCATTTCTGAAATTGGATAGCCATAGCTTAACATGGTTAAGCCTGTTGAGTGTTAAGCACAGGACTGGTCATTGGCTTCCAGGGTGTCTCTCTCTTTTATCTTTCGTACTTCCAAATTTATAAGAAGAGCCTATCTGTTAATGAAACTGGTTTCTATCGACAGTATGACTATGCTGTCCTTAGGGGGGAAATGTGGCTGACATATTTAGTGCAGGCTGAATTTAAAAAAAAAAAAAAAACTTGGAAATTAGGCAGTTCCATGACATTTAAAATAAATGGTATGATGCAGTATATTTGGCACATTCTGTACTTCATACTGAATACGACTGGAGTGAAGAATAATGTAGCAGAAGCCTCCAGGGAGTGAAAAAGAAAAAGATGAATTGTACACATTGGTGTTAGAGGATTAAGAAAGATGGTGTAGGAAGAAGGAAACACAGAAGAATATTTTAAGTTCCCAGCTAAGCTGGACCAGCCATTAATGTTCCCTGCATTGGATGAAACCAGATTAATCCCCATCGAACTGAACAGCCCTCAGTCTTAATTTCTGCTCGTCCTAAAGTCCCTGAGATTGGCATAATGGCACACAATATTATTTCAGACTTATGGAGTCCTCATTCTGTCCAGCTACGTGTGTGTTCGCTGCTTCTCCTTTCAAAATCCTGTGCAGGCTTCTGTTATGAGCTGTTCTGTCCCCCCTTTTTTTACACATGTACTTTTACATGCTCCTCTTCTGCCACCTGATGCCTCTTCCGTAGCACTCCCAAGATCCTTCCTGCCCAGCAGAGGAGGAGATGGAAGGCAGTGGCAATCCTCTTCCCAGTTGCTCTTGCAGTTTGGAACACAACTGCTGTGGCAGCCCCAAACCCCTCCTCCAGCTCCATGCCACACTCTTTGGCAGCATCATGGGAGGACAGACAAGCTGTCCCTTCCTCTAAAAATCTTTATGATTTATTTGAAGAACTTATAGCCCACCTTTCCCATGCTGAAGCAAATGCCCAAGGGGACTTCCATGGGCAGGCTAGTCTAAACCAACATTTTTCAATGTGTTTTTTACACATATACAGTATTCTGTGACTCACCGAATCCTCAGTCCCACATGTGGCCTTCACAGTGCGGCTGCATGCCATCGAGCTTCAGCAGATAATAATAGATCAAGCCTGGACTGGTCATCAAGGTCGTACTCCATCATTTTACCAGCTGGACTTCTCACACACAATCCCGTGTTCTTACTTGGGGTGACTAATTAGCTCAACAGCAATTCCGTCCTGCCACAACAGACACAGCAGTTTGTCACGGCCCGATATTCCGTCTCCCATCCAAAAACAAAACTACAGATTCTCCTGCTTAACTTCAGGCAGTACTGGCAACTCAGTTCACGCCTCCTGCCCTTTAAAATTAACAAAACCGTTGGCAGGATATGTTGATGGTCCAGAATTCTTACACTGCATAGTGATATAGCGTGTATGTTGTGTACATGCATAGAAAAGCATTTAGCAGGTCCCATATTAATCTGAGTTGTCCTGGAGTCAACAGGGCTGGCTTGGATATAGACTGCGTTCAGTCTAGGGGCTTTGCCTTTCATGAACAAATGCAGTTTTCTCTGTGAAGACTTTTCAGCTACAGCACTTTGTCGAAGACCACACAGCAACCAAACTCCTATACAAGTTAATGCATTGTGATTTCCCGAACAATGAATCGCAGCCTCCCTGAATGAATCGGGCAAGAAAATTTGGTGGTTGTCAAGGATACAACATAGATATTCTGGACATTCAAAATCATGAGAGAAGACATCCTTAAAAAAAAATTGATAGTTAACAGAAATTCATTTAAACATTAGATTTAAAACAAAAAGAGAAAAAGAAATTGCCATAGCAATCTGTCATCTGGCTTCTACGATCACTTTGAATATAATCTGTGTTGAACTAGCAAATGCTTAGATTGTGATCGTAATCAAATCTCTCCTTATAAAAAATGAACTAGCTGGATGTGAGTCACCCAGCCTTCCTCAGCCATGTTTTCCAAACTGGAACAACCTTGTGAGACTTGTCTGCTAATATTTGCATGAATTCAGAGCTTTAACCCAAAACAGTCATTTCAAATTCATCTCAGAAATCTTCACCTGCTGCACCTCTTGCTGGTCCAGTTGGGGCTCGTAGCTGAGCTGACTCATTTCATTGGTGTCCTGAAAGCACTTCTGTCTAATGGAAGGGTTCTGGCAGCTGTAACAGTAATAATGGTGCATAGTGGATACGTGAGGAGGTGGATTGATAAATATACTGGGCCCTGCGCTCTTCCAATGCTGCTTGCATTTCTCATAAGCGAGCATGTCCTCTTTGTCTGGACATGCTGGGCAGGTTACCAATTGTGGTTGTTCTCATGGTTAGGCTTTCAAGGGGGCCATGCCCATCCATTTGAGTCCTTGGAGGACTCAAAACAGACTGAAGTTGAACCACCCCAATCTCTCCTCTTTAAATGTGGGCTTGAGTCTGGCTGATTTTAAATGCCAGCTGGCAAGCACTTCTTGTGAGGTGTCCAAGGTTGTTCTCCTGAGAAAAGCATCCACATTGCTGTAGCAACAGAGCTGTGACTTCCCAGTGACATCTGCTTCAAATTAGCCTACATGAATTATTTTTTAAGGATCCTCCAGTTCACTTGCGCTTTCTTTTTGCTCTTCTTCGCCTTCCTCTCATTCCACACCAGGATTCTCTCCCTTTTTGCCTTCTATGAACCTGTGACACTCTGTGGTCTATAATTTCAGTGGGGTCTTCCCACACAAGGGAAACGGGGAAGAGGCATTATGAGGAAGCATGTGACCTTTAAGCAATACAAAACCTTTAAGGTGGGAAACATGAGAAGTTATAAATAAAATAAGGCAGGTGGACAACCACTTGCTTCACATTTCCCAAGCATATCCTCAGGTTCCTCAAGAGAACACCAAGACACGCCATTGCAGTCTGTCTTCATGGGCATTGCGGTGTCCCCAGTGGGGTAGATTCATTGCCATAAGGGAAGGGCTTTTAAGCCTTTCCAGTGTGTGGGTAGCCCATTGACCTAGGTGGTCCTCAGCACCTTTAGCACTGTTGCTAAAAGAGAAAAATACAGTAGATGCCAGTTGGTCCAATTGCCTTTATCAGACAGGCAAGATGCTTGTCAAATACGGAAACCATTTATTGAATTAAAAAGGACAAAGAGAGTTACAATGAGAGGCAGTACGAAAGAAATGTTTGAAAAAGTGACTAACCATTTTGTCCCTATAGAAAAACCTGCCCTTAGGCAGATGGAGGATGCAGTCTCTCACCTCCAGCTTCCAGGTGGAAGTAGCTATTCAGCAGGCACAACCAGATCCAATAGGATGCCAACCAAGATGTTCCTTGCCCATTGTTCTAAGGCCATAGATGTTAGCCAGTTATAATACTTCATTTCCCGTTGAGCAATCTAGAAGTGTTAGCAGGGCTTTCTGGGCCAAATGCGAGCATGTAAAAGGTAATGAGGTCATGATGGCATCTGAACTTGAGCCAAACAATTTCTGTTTTGGACATAGACAAAGGCTTTTATCAAAAGCTAAAGGATTCCTATTCATGCAAACGAAGATCATCTTTTTAAGGGAAACAAAAGCGGTAGCCTGATGTTGTAGCTTTGATCAAACATGGAAGTGTAGGAGGAATGGTTTGTGCCACTTATAGCAATGCTAAGTGGTGCTTCAGAAATGTACAAATACCTACCAAAGACTAGTAACAGCTGAAAAAGTGGGATATCAATATTGGAATATATGAATAATTGTTACTGTGACCTGCTGTGCAGATAACAAGCAGCTGAGAATGGATGGACACAGTTGACACTGGCATTGTGCAGATCTGCATTGTGCAGAGCGGAGTGCCCCAGGGATCTGTCTTGGGGCCCGTGCTTTTCAACTTATTCATAAATGACCTGGAGACAGGGATAAGCAGTGAGGTGGCCAAGTTTGCGGATGACACAAAACTTTTCCGGGTGGTAAAAACCAGAAAGGATTGTGAAGAGCTCCAGAAGGATCTCTCCCAGTTGGGGGAATGGGCAGCCAAATGGCAGATGCGTTTCAACATAGACAAATGTAAAGTGATGCACGTTGGGGCAAAAAACCAAAACTTTACCTATAGGCTAATGGGTTCTGAGCTGTCTGTGACAGCTCAGGAGAGAGATCTTGGGGTGCTGGTGGACAATTCAATGAAGGTATCGACCCAGTGTGTGGCCGCAATTAAGAAGGCCAATTCCATGCTTGGGGTCATTAAAAAAGGGGTTGAGAATAAAACAGCCAATATTATCATGCCATTGTACAAATCGATGGTAAGGCCACACCTGGAATATTGTGTCCAGTTCTGGTCGCCGCATCTTAAAAAGGACATAGTGGAGTTGGAAAAGGTGCAGAAGAGAGCGACAAAAATTATTACGGGGCTGGGGCACCTCCCTTATGAAGAAAGACTGCAGCGTTTGGGGCTCTTCAGTCTAGAAAAAAGGCGCCTGAGGGGGGACATGATTGAGACATACAAAATTATGCATGGAAGGGATAGAGTCGATAGAGGGATGTTCTTTTCCCTCTCTCAAAACACCAGAACCAGGGGGCATCCGCTAAAACTGAGGGTTGGGAGAGTTAAAACAGATAAAAGGAAGTACTTTTTTACCCAGCGGGTAGTTAATCTGTGGAACTCCTTGCCACAGGAGGTGGTGATGGCATCTGGTCTTGATGCCTTCAAGAGGGGATTGGACAGATATCTGGAGGAAAGGTCCATCGTGGGCTATAGGCAATGATGGATTGTGCAACCTCCTTATATAGGTGATGGGCTACTGGTACCAGGTGCAAGGGAGTGGCAACAGGATGCAAGCATCTTGTAGTCTCATGCCTTCCTGGGGCACCTGGTGGGCCGCTGTGAGATACAGGAAGCTGGACTAGATGGGCCTTTGGCCTGATCCAGCAGGGCTCTTCTTATGTTCTTATGTTCTTATCTTGATTTTGGTAGCAACTCTATACCTTAGTGCTGGTCAGTTTTCACGGAGTGCTTTGCAAATCCAGGCCAAGCCCATCCAAAGTCCTGAACAAATAGGCTCCCTGGCCTCCTTTTAAGGAACTGAGATCAGTTACAGGAAATCGCTCATTTAAAAAATGGATGTGGTTCAAATTAGCTGTAGTAAGTAGGACAATTCAGAATTTCAGCTTGAGAATTTGAGGCAGTCAGTGAGGATGTATAGAAGGAATTTCAAAAGGAAATTATCCTCAGGTTTGGAGTATTATAGCCTGAAATGATAGCAATTTTCTTACTTTTCCCTTCCTTCTTTCGTCTTTGAATTCTTCTGTTAAAATAGTGTAATTTTTTTTCCAGCTGATCAATAATTCCCATCTTCTTAGGCAAAATCACTTAACTTGCATCCCTCTAGAGCTGTTTAGCTCCAGCTCAACTGTTCTTTGCTTTATGGCTTGCATTAACTTATTTTTGTGCTTCCGCTAAGGGGCAGAGGAAGGCAACATCATTTTAGCAATGCTTTAGCAGTCTGCTTTTCATGCAGTGGGCTAAAGATGGTGAGTCTGTTTTCAGCAGTGTAGAATCTCATTGAAGGATGTGAATGTAGTTCAGGTCGGCATCAAGCATTTCCACTGTTCCTTATTACATGCAATTTTACTGTATAGCACAGAGTCGTGTTTTTTTCAGAAACTAGTGGCATTGCATAAACAATGAAAAGCATCACTTTTTGCAAGTGATATTTAGACATGACCAACATCCTCCTTTGAATGCTGCCTGATGCATAACTTGCAAAAGCTTCAGGGTTTTTTTTTCCCCAGAGTTCAGCTGTTCTTTTTAAGTGTTCTGTGTATTTATATAGTTCACTTTATCCCTTGGTTTCACAAATTTGGCCCTCTGAACGCCTGAATTAGTGTGATATCATTGCTTAAGGAAAGAAGGGAAGGTTTCCATATTTGTCAGTTGCCAAGAAGAGGTTTACAAAGCCGGGATACAACACTGTAGCCACTGCTTAGCCAGCAAATCAGGGGAGCAAACATTATTTGTTGCTCAGTGTGCCACTGCCCCCTACAAATAATTTCTTTAATGATGCACAAGGCTCCAGAAATTCCAGTTTGGAAGAGTTCCCAGGAAGCCTCACTCTTTACCCTATGTCCCTCATTTGCAATTGTCCGGTCCTCTTTGGAATCCATACAAGTCATTGGTTGAAACAGGAAACCCCCCATTTTTATGTCTCAGCTATAATCTCCATAACATAAGATATAATCTCCGTGGGTTTCTTTTTGTTGAAAACTGCTTTTTGGTGGTTAAACAGCATCTTTTGGTGGTTTAAATGTCTGAACAAAAACACAAAACACGCATTTTGGTGTTCAAAATATTTTCCAGAAATTAATATAGAGTACTTTTCCAATTAGAAATAATACTGTGGCTGCATGTGTTGACATTGTATCACCTATATAATCTATCTAGTATACTTTAAAAAGCATTTAAAATTAATAAAAATGAGAACTTGGAATGAGAATGTAGAATAAAATCACACAACACTGCAATTTGCTCTTTTAATCAAGACATTTTGGAAAAAAATATGACCAAAAAAACTTCACCCCTATCCATAACACAAATTTGTTTCAGTCTGTCACTTTTGGATCCTGGCTGGATTTTTAACTCAGGGCCCTTCATTCTCGCCCATTTATCTTTCTTCCTTTCCGTTGTCCAAATAGGATAAGTACAGTGGCACAGCTACATGCTGCTGGCTGCTTGGGGGCGGGGGCAACAGTTGAGGATGAATCTTTCTGTGTGACTCAGAACAGAAGGGGATACAGAAGGGGCTACATTGTGATGGGGTGGGGCTACAAAATCTTCTTTGGACCAGGTAGCAAATGGCTTAGCAACACCACTGTATAAGTGGCAGGTTGTTAATCTGGAGTCAGAGTTAAAAGAAATAAACCAGTGAGGTGACAGTAATGGAAACTGTCCTATGTGGGGCAGACGGATTGCAAATCCTAATCTCTTAGGCCACATCCCTAAGGGGTGGTCCACAAGATAAGGTCGGCACATAGACACAGCCATAACATAAAACAAGAAACCTAAGTGGTCTACTCTACTGGACTTCTAACCTGTCTTACCAAGGGCAGATGCTGGAGTCCATTTCAATGCAGGCGTCCTTACGTTTCAATACATCTCAGGCATATGCGTCAAAGCATAACAAAGGATAGGCTAAGGAGGCAGTTGAATCTCCAGTAGCCTCCCTGTAGCAGTGAATGTCTGTTTACACCACAAAGAGATGTTAATCAGGTCTACAGAAGTCTGTTTATACAGCAAATAAGGGGTTCTGAATGCAACCCATAGCCTGCAGCTGCAGCCAGCCAGTCTGTTTACACACAAAAGAACAGGCTGTTCACTTAACAACCTTACCTTCTTAAACAACTCACACCTGCATTTAGAAGATCAGAGCCTTTGGCGCCCTTTGCCCTGTGTAACATGCCACTTCTAGCAGACCTGGCCTATTGTTATAGTCAGTTTCCACTAAACCCTTCCCCCAAGGAACCCTGACCAATTATCACCCAGTATTGACTAGCTGTCTCATAGTCATGCCCTCCGAACCAATCAGAACTTCTGGCACATCCGTCCTTCTTTGGCACGCTATCAAATTGGATGCACCTGGGATGGTTTCTCAGGGAACATGCTATCTGTTATTTCTCAATGCCGCTGGCACCTCCATGGCTTTCTGTTCCTCAGCTTTTAAGATTAATCCCTCAGTTTTCTTTCTACCACGTCACACATTTCAAACGGCTGGATATCTCCATAGCCATATAACTGCTCACAAAATGTATTGTCAGGATACAAAACTACTTACTGAGAGGATGCATCACTTTGTTATCAAATATCAAAGCATTCCATATTCATACCTTGAGCATCCTATGTGTTCAGCATCTCTTCCCATCAACCATATAGTAAAACCCCTGAATATGGATTCACCTCCATGACAGTGAATGTCCATTTAAAAGACGTTGACGAAAACTTCAGCAGGTTGCATGCTCGAACAAAGCAATCTATTAATGCAGTGATTGTAGACTGGGGCTCACTTTTTAGAATGGCACTCGTGTCGGGACCCACCAGAAGTGATGTCATTAACCTGGAAGTGATGTCATCGTCAGAGTGGCATCATCAAGCAGGAAGTGCCATCATTGTGACACTCCTGTAATGTAACCTGCATTCTTGGACTGCAGGAATTGTACAACCATGAAACATCCCTGATAGAAAGTAAGATTAGGACAACATATTATGTAAAGCACTGAACTAAAAACAAAATTTTAAAAACCCTCACTTGAACATTTAAAGTAAAACACTCACAAAAGAAATATAGCAATTGTCAGGTCCACAGCTTCCATGATGGCTGTTCCTAGCTTTCCACAACCCACCTGACACCTGGTCATGACCCACCAAATGGGTCCTGACCCACAGTTTGAGAAACACTGTATTAACCTTTCAGATTACACAGAACATTTGGGCACAGTTTTTCTTCTGGAAAAACTGTTTTTCTTTTTCTTCAAAGAAACTGGAAAAAAATAACTATGGGAGTTACTCGCCTTTCCATACCACCACTGAGAAAAGAGAAGTTATTAGGATGGTAATCACAATAGTAATGCTGAAAGATGGCAGGAAACAAGACTGAATGTGTTCTTTTGTGCTTTCTTTGCTAGGTGATCCATTGGAACTCACCAAAAAAGCTGCGAGTCAAGAACAAGCATGTTGAGTTTTTCCGCAACCTCTACTTGACGTTCCTGGAGTATGATGGCAACTTGTTAAGGCGGGAGCTCTTTGGCTGCCCCAGCGAGGCTGATATCAACAGTGAAAATGTAAGTGGGAAGCTTGTGGCTTCAAGCTTGGAAGGGCATTCCTGAGCACAGTGGGAGCTCTCTCTAGTGTTGCCAGCCCTCCAGGACTGTCAGCACTAATCTCTGGCTGACTACTGAATGCAGTCCTGCTTGGGGATTCTAACAGAGTCTGTTTTGCTTAATGATACTATGTTGGAGGAAGAAAAAACATCCTTCAGGTTTGGCAATTGCAGCTGCCCCTGAGTGAAGGATTGTAAGTTCCTTGGTCCCTCAGTTTCTCTTCCCTCCCTCTTAGCTGTCATGAGAGAGCTTCTCCAACTGGCTGGCTAAATGGTTTAGGTGGTCTAGTATGACATGCACATTTGCAGAGGTGCTGGACGTTGTAACATAACTTTAAAAAGGAAAGCATTATCTTCAGGGTCCATATGAAACTTGGCCAGATGGTTGGCCTATGGCCATTGAAGAGCTATTACCACAAACCAACTGTCTTTTCCAGCTCCATCGTAGATCCTTAAACTGGAGATGCTGAGGATTTACATGGGAGCACAATCCTAACCTGGAGTTAAGCCTGCACAGGTAGGCTAGCAAAATTTGGCTGGCACAAGGGCCACCATAAAGCGCATTTGGATCACCCTTGGAATCAGGGAGGATGGTGCACGTCTGACTATAAAAGTGGTCCAAATGCCCTTTAAGGTGTCCCTATGCCAGCCAAACTTTGCTGGCCTAACTGTGCCGGCTTAACTCCAGGTTAGGATTGTGCTCTGGGTCTTGCATGTACTCAGGGCTAGCCTTAGGGCAATTGGGTCAAATTGGGCCCTGCACCTGGAGGGGCCCCACACTGGGGCTGTGAGTGGAGCACCCACAGCTGGCACCATGTTCTGTAGCTGACACTCTGGTGTGGAATCGCCATGCCAAGGCGTTGTGAGGAGAGTGCAGTGAGTGGAGCATTACCATTGGACGGCCCTCCCTCCTGCCTGCTGCTTGGTCCAACTGGCTCCAAATTCCCCCTCCCCCCAAAGCAGTTGGCATTGATGATGATGCTGGGTGCCTTGCCACTGCTGCTCATCTTGGTGAGTAGGGGGAACCTGCAGAAGTGGGAGTCCCCCCCCCAAAAAAATATATTTTGCATTGGGCACTGCAGCTCCTAAGGCCAGCCCTGCAAGCAATCCATGTGTTCTTTCCCTTGGGCTAGCTAATGTTGCTGACAGTATGCTGGATGTGTAAAGTGTTTTCCAACTATAATGGTCTGTGATTTTGAAATGATAAAGATACGGAAGTACCTAGACTTATATTTTTGCAAGTAAAGTATCTATAGCAAGGCATGTAATGGGGTAGCATTTTGAAGGTGCAATTATTGTGTGAGATTGTGTAAAATTGCAGGTAGTTTCCTTCCGTAATAGCTATATGCAGAATTTGTCCTCCTTCCATGTCCCTAAGAAATGCAATAGCAGTGTTCCGAACAAAGAGAACAAAACTTGCAATTCAAATCCATCAGAGAAAGTGGTCCTTTTCATTTAAATGCAAAGATATTTATATACAGGTATGGTCCTTGTGTATGCAGTATTCATTTGTTTAAAATTATGGAGGGAGGATTTCGCACACACTTCTCAGTTGTGTCTCTGCAAAGTGACCAAAAGAAAATTTGTGAACCACTGTCGATACATGAAGGAAGGACGATACATGAAGGAAGGACGTTTGGAATGCTCTCATACTGAAAGGATGTGGACCCCCCCCCCCAAATATTCATTATTTATTTGCAAGTGTGCTTGTTATGTTAATAACAGAGAAAACCGGTGTAGTGATTACAGTATCTGACGTGGGCTGAGGAGGCTTGTGTTCAAATCCTGATTCTGGCCATGAAACTCATTGGGGGGCCTTGGATCAGTTAAGGTCTCTCAGCTTGATCTAATTCATTGGGTGATAGTTGTGGGGCTCAAATGGGTAGGCAGAGAACCCAATTTGCCACACTGAGCTTCTTGGAAGAGCGCCATGTAAACATAATAAACAACCCTATAAGTCTAAGAGCACAATTCTATGCGTGTCTCCTCAGAAGTAAGTCCTGTTGTGTCCAATGGAGCTTACTTCCAGGAAACTGTGTATAGGATTGTAGCCTGAGGGAAGGCTGATTCAGGGTGGGAGAATATGTATGTGATGGACAACATAGGACCATAGCCAAAAATTGCATTCCCGTGTTGCATTCTCCTCATCTGTAATATGTAGTATTACTTAGCCTATGTGATGATTTTTTCCCCTTTCAGCAGCGGGACAGGGCAGTACAAAATGGGCTCAATCCTACGCAGCCCAGCACTGGCATAAGCCCTTACAGCTTCTGTAAGCTTCTTACAGCCTCTGAGCGAGAGGCAAGTGCACAAAGGCAGTGAAAGGGTTATGCTGCCCTTGTGCCTAGGGGTGCCAAAGGAGTTTAGGTGTGCTAGTTTTCCTTTAGCTCTGGTGCACATTTATTTTATTTACAAAACGTACTGTATCCCATATCTCCATTATAAATTGGCCAAGAGGTAGCTTACAACAAAACACTTACACATCAGGCAGCAGTATAAAACCCCTTTGGCATAGCAAACAACACACGCAGCAGGTGATAAACATTTTCAGGCCACAGAAGAATGGGAGAGGCTGACCACATCACACCTTAAGTAGGTCAGAAACCTAGTGAAAGGCAAAGTGCTTATGTTACTCCAGGATATACTGTAAGGGAAGAAGTCAGACAGATCTGCAGGCATAGAGCATTTTATAGCCTGGGCACTAGCACAGAGAAGACCCTCTTCAATGTTCCTTCCTACTACATTGTAGCAAGTACAGATTAATTGGTTCCATTCAGTGCAGGTAAATCTATGTACATGAATTGTTCATCTACAGAAAGGACCAAGGGACAGGAATTCACATGGAAATGTGTCACTATATGCCAGCCGTCTCCAAACCATGGACCGCTGTGTATGGGGAAAGCTGTCCTGTTCCAGCTAGCGCTGAGCTTCATGCTGCCTCTTCTAATGACACTCGAGCTGGCTAGAGAGACACTCTGGGTAGTCATGTCTATTGCCGCTTCCCCCAGCAGACTGTTCACCCAGATTTCTGGGGAGACGCGACTGCCCAGAGCGTCTCTCTGGACAGTGTGAGTGGTATTGGAAGTGCGATGGAATGCTCCGTGCTGCTGACAGTACAGTGGGGACTACTTTCCACTTACACTGGATCCGGCCCACGGGCCAGACTTTGGAGGCCCCTTGCTATATGCAATTTCCCCTTTATGCGCTGACTTCAGAGCATAGCCTTTGCATAAGATGCAAAATGACCCTAGTATGTTTCGATAAGCAAACACCATCTATAAGTCTTTTTTTCCCTTTTCCAAATATACCACAGTGATCAATTTGGGGTGTAGGTACAAATTAGATTACAGTTAGTTCATGGATGTTGAGTTAGTTCATGGATGTCAAATGGATGTTGAGGCGGCAGAGAGCAATCGTGCCTGCTCCCTTAGAGGAGCTGACACTCCTGGTGCCAAGAGAAAAACGCTACATTTGCCCAGTGGGTAGGTTGGCCCTACCCAAAGGCAAAGAGTAGACTAGATCCTGCAAAGCTCTGCCTCTGATTGTTCCAACATTGTTTCAATGACTGCTTTCATTACTTACCGGATCAATGGCTTGTCACTTGCAATCTGGCTGTCAGAACTTGCCCTCAAGGGGTCATTTCAATATGTAAGCTACTACAACTAAGCAGCTTCATGTTATTACAGGTATTGCATTTAGAATTTAATTTGTAATTAAGAGAGCTTGTTTGGAATGCAAATATCTGTTAACTATCTAATGTAGTTCAATAGGTTTTATACGGCCCTTAGTTATGTTTTGGCCTAATTACACCATGCTAGTGTTCAGAAGATGCATTACAGTGAGCATAAACGTAATTTATATCTTCTGCCTTATGCTCCTTGTTTCTGTTTGCAGCGTAATGTGTTTCTCCTGGATATAATGCATTTGCTTGTGGTTTTGTGCAGTTCTCTTTTCCTGATTTGGATTTCAGTGGTTTTGCCAGTGTTGTGACCTCTGGCACTGTATTATTCAGTGGGTGGGTTGTGTTGCAGGAAGTCATGCACAGATGCTAAAGAAGCCAGGGATGTGATTTTTAAGACCCTGTACCTTAGAAAGGGGAAACTCCATAAAGAAGTAAAAGTAACTGCAATTCAGATTCCATCTCACTGGGAAATTGCTGCTACCTGATTCTCATTCTGTTCAAGGAAATTCAGAGGGGCGGGGGTTGAAGCACTGAAAGGCCTTGGAAAGCAAATCCTCCTAGGCTATTATTGCTATGACAAGTGCACAGATGGCAGTGATTTTGAAAGAAAGAAACCCAAGAACTTGACATACTTGACTGTGGAGCTCAGATGCTGGAAATGTTCATTGATGGCAGCTCCTTGGTGACATGCGACTACCATCATTATTATAAACTGTGGTTGTTCTTGTTTACAATTTAGTTGCTCTGGGGCTGAGTTGCTCTCTACAAAAGAGGGAGATGAATATCTTGGTATTAAGGAACCTTAAAAAAAATGATGCTGCCATTTAGACATTTCAGGTCTTTTGAGCCCTAAGTAAAAGCAAAGGAATGCAATTATCCTTGACTGAAGTCCCTGTCTAGTTCACCTTTCCCTGACCCCAAATCTGCTGGCTGGGAGCCAAATTGCTAATAATTGAAAGCAGGGTCTTTGGCAAGAGCCCACCACCACATTGCTTGCCACTTTGCTTGCCATCGCAGCTGCCACCCCAAGAGCATGCCCTCCCTCATCCCTGACTTCCTGCTGTGCTTGGACGGCAGGCCTGGAGTGTGGTCCGCCTCTCTGGTTTTGCTCCATGGAGAGCGTTTGAGCGCCTACAAATTACAGTGCAAGGTCAAAGACAAGATCTTGTTCTTCTCCCATGCCTAAAAATTGAGGGTGAGGTTGGGTTGAGTGGGGCTTACTTCTGAGTAGACATGCCTAGGATTGTGCTGTGAGTCACCTTAGGCAAACCCACTTTCTCTCAGCTTTGGTTCCCCAGCTGTAATACGGGGATAATCATGTTTGCGTACACTGCAAGGTTGTTGTAAGGATTAAAACATGGTTTCTTGTATTGAAGCTCTTTGAACACTCGAAGCACTGTGGTAGTATTCTCTGGCTTTCTTTTTCTTGGAATTGAAGTTTCCACATACAAAAGAAGTCAGACTGTACTTTCTATTGGGAAGAGATAATTTAGGACAGCAGTTAGGCAGAATCTTGTAGCTAGCTGTGTGTGTTGCTTAATGTTACAGCAGCTGCTGTTTCCAGCTTCAGTGGTCATTAAGTGCTGGAGTACTCCAAGGTGGTAAGCTGGGCACAGTCAGCTACACTGTAGGGCACGTGCGTCTGGGCAGCAAGGGCACATTTGGTCACAAGAAGTCTCTGACTAAATCCAGAGAGGTTTAGGTGTGCCCAAAGGCATGCCAATAGGAGATAGATTTATTTTTTAATTTGACTAGGACCATCCCTGCTGCCACAATATGCTTTTAAAATCCCCACTCCGTGTTGAAAGTGGTGTGTCATGTGGCAGAAGGAGCTGCAGTTTCGGGGGAAAGCCAAGATGTCGTCAGGCTTTTGGAACTAGCTGTGCAGTTCTTTGGATCCTGAAATAAAGTGTGTCAAAAAAGAAAATGCTGTGAAGCTGCTCCAGAGAGTTTTGAAAGGCGAGAAAGAATCTACAGGAGAAGGAACACTGCAGGCTGAGCAGGGGCTCTGGCACCCCAAGGTGCAAGACACATAACATTAAACATGTCGCCTTTCAGTTTGCACTGTGAGCAGACAGCTGGCTTTTGTAGCAGAAATAATAATGTACAGGCATCTCCGCCTTGTGAATTAAGGGTTTTATTGTGAATTAAGGGGTAGGTGGCAAGGAGCAGCTTTAACGGTGCTTTCACGGCCAGCTTGTACTTACCTGTCTAGGCCCATCTCAAAGAGTAACTCCTTTGATCTGTAGTTGGAGCATATGCCCAGTTTTCTGCCCAGAGAATTTGGAAAAGGCACAGTTTCTCTGGGCACAATCCTAATCCTGAGCTGGAACAGGCAGGCTGAGTAGCCTGCCCCACATCCAGCCCAGGGTTGGGGCTGGCTGCAGCGCAACCAAGGGCAAGGGGAATAGATTCCCCTTCTGCCAAAATAGACAGCCTGGATTGGGGCCGACTGGGCTGGGACCGGGGCTTAGGATCTGACCCAAGTGCCAGATCCTGGCTGCAGCCCCTCCCCAGGTCAATTGCTCCCGGCCCCCCTGGCCAGCGGAGCAAGAACTTGCTTCCCTTTGCATTTGTGCATATGCTGAAGACTTGTGTCTTGGTATATAGAGACTTCTAGGTAGTCGATATATTTGTAAGTAGTAGGTAAAAGTAATTCCCTCTTAGTAAGCAAGATTCTACAAAATACATTGTTTTTCTATAGCTGGAAAGGATAGCCAACTGGCATCCTCTTGGCAGCATCATAAAGCAGTTTTATACAGCTCTTGGCAGCTCTTCCAATTTTACTCGAGGTTGGGTAAAAATGGTGCACTTGGTTTAATTTGCAAGGGGAAAAAAATCAAACTGTAACAAAAATGGATATTTCCCTCGTTAACGTTGCATCAGTCTCTTGGGTTTTGTATGTAATGCCCTGACTGTGCTTGAGTGTATGTGGTCTGCAGCTATGAGGCCCACCATGTGCTATGGCACAAACCTTATTGAAGAGCCAAATCATTGATGGAGTATATACACGTCTGGGACACTGTCTGAAGAAAAGAGCAAACCCACAAATTCAGAATTCACCATCCCTGGCCTAGAATATAACATTTCCACTTGGGAAATAAAATGTCGCAGAAACATTTAGACCTGAACTTGCACCTTTCTGGCACGTGTTAATGTTTTTCAGTTAAAATACCGGGGCATAAGATATGCTCTTTCTGAGCCCCATTTCTCCGCAGTAATCAGAAACATAATTTAGTCCTAAGTGTTATTCCATAACTCATAATTAAGTTGTTATATCCTTTTAGTTTAGAAGCCTGAAGTAATCTGATAATCGCACAGTGCTACCTGGATAATGGCCGCTTTGCAATTACAAACTTATAGTCTGGCTATTTGTGAAATTAAAAGGAGATACCATGATATCTCAAAGGAGTGGTGTGGTACAGCTCTTTTAAACAACTCCTATTGAGGCTGATGAATAGGACTGATAAGTGGAATTTTAATGTCTTTCCAAGGAAGAAAAGGGCAAGGAAATTAAGGAAATTTCATCTAGTCATTTCTGGCTTTATTTAAAACACCCAACATTATTTGTGCTTTGGGGAAAATGAAATGAACGATGTTGTGATGAACAGCCGTTTTCCATAATGAAACTTCAAAATGTAAAAATGTTGAATTTTTCTTCTGAAATCAGTTTGGCTACAGCTTGATTGAGAAAATAGTATTATTTTTCCTAAGAACTTGCAGGATTGGAGTGCTAGTCTTCCTGTACACACCTTCTCATTAATAGGGCTAAGTCAAAAATGCCCCCCAAGGGGCCACGGGATGGGGGGGGGGGAGAGAGCTGAATAAGCTGAAGGCTTTTGCTCCACTGTCTGTAAGCTCTTTAACCCTCCCTGATGGTGTTGGCCATGCCTTCTTTTTAAAAAATCCCATTTGTTTTCCTCTCCCGACAGGAAGCATTGTTTCCTTAGTTCTGCCTTCTCTCTGGCTTGGTTTCAAGATGAGATGCCGTTAACGTAAAGACCCAATTAGACCCAATGCTTCCTGTCTTGAAAGAAAGAGGAATTGAAGCACCTTTTTAGAATTAAAAAGAAGAAAGGGGGGAAGGACCAGGACCAGTAAGGGTCACGATCTGGGAACATTCAGCTGAGCATCAGAATGTTGAAATGTATTCTTACACAATTACATTCTGCAGAGCAGTGTGCTTATTTGGTCGATTTTAAGCATTGATGTGCATATTAATTTCGATGGGCCCTCAATGTCATTTGAAGAATGTGGATATTTTACCAGGAGTTGATGCAAAAAGGGAGAAAGAAATGAAAGACCCAAGGCTAGCACGATGACTAGCATGAGGAGGGACACCAAGAGCTATATATATATGAAGCAAAGATGTAGTTTGCACTTCCTTGGAGTGTAGCAAAATGCTGATTGCTGCAGAAAACTTTGGGTAAGAATGTACCTCTGAACTCTGTTGGGGGGGGGGAACACAATATGGGAGGCAGGAACTGACACAGGATGAGAGACTGTTTTCCAGGCAATGACATACATGCCACAGAAAGGCTTCTTGGTTCATATTTAATTGCATACTTAGTCTGATCTCAGAGACGCCAAGCCAGGGAGCAGTATTATTTGAAATGCACAAATAACAGCCAATTAGAAAAACGTAACTCATGTGAAAGTCCAACCTTGCACCCTTATCCACTTAACTCTCTTTTCTAAATGCCACTTGAATTTTTTTTTTTAAAAAAAAAAATAATAAAATAGATTATGCTCTGCTCACAGGGGATATTCTGGCTTTGCTGATTGTTTCTGGGAGAGAGAGTTTCAAAGATGTGGTGCAGGCCTCAAGAACCTTCTCCACTTGTTCCACGGTGGTTACTGCCTCCTCTGGATTATTTCTGCTGCAGTTTAGGCCAGCACGTCCACCATGTGGTTCTCCTGACAGCCTAATTGGGAGATGGCCCCACTGAATGCAGTGAAGCTTATTTCTGAGTAATACAGGCACAGGCCTGGGCTGCATATAATGCAAGCGATACCTTGGGTGGTCCGTCATTGTCAGAGAAGCCACGCGGGTTGGACGCGAATTGCACCCTTGAGAAATCCTCCCAAGCCTGTTTGCCTGGATCTGCAGACTGAGGGCAGCAGCCAGGGAGAATTTTTCTAGCTTGAAATGCTGCTGATTCAGGCAGCATTTCCTTAATTCCTTCCAGTCATGTGCTCCTATGCAACATTTTTTCACAAGAGCCCCAGGAACATGCCATGACGTTCTGTGCCAGTGAGGCATAGAACATCACAAAGCCCAGTGAGCCGGAAGTGATGTAACACTTCCGGCTCACTAGTGGTCTCCAATCGCAACTGGAACCTTGTTCCTTTTGTGTCCGGAGCCTTCTGAGGCCTGGAGAGACAGCATCAGTGGCAGCCCTACAGGGGGCGGAGCCCAAATTTTGCAAGGAGCCTTACCTTGCTGTGGAAGTCGCTCCTTTCCCGTGCCATTTTAGTCAATCCTCACAGGGAAAACCAACGTCTTGGCATTGCTTACTGGCTACAGCGGCAAGGGAGAGGAGCGATTTCCACAGAAGGGTATGGCTTCTTGCAAAACTTAGAGCTGCACCCCCCCTGTAGGGATGCTACTGGACAGCATCCCTTCAGAAAGAGATGAAAGCAGGCTTCAGAAAGCCCCCAGAGGTGTTTAAAGAGCACTTCCAGTTTCCCCCCAAAATCAGAAGTATACTGTACTTTTAGAGACGCTCCCAGGCACAACCTGAGAACTTATCCAGTCGTGCCCAGGAACTCACATGAGGTTCTCCCTCCCCTTACCACAAGCTCCTGATGAACCCTGAAAGTCAGGCCAACTTCCACAGTGAAAACACAAAGAAAATCCCTCTTTACTTTCTGAAGCATTCAGAAATTGTATTTTTCTGCTTCCAAAATTACTAAGAAAAACAAGCAGGCTCGGTTTTGGGCTCTTAAATTAAAAAACAAATTGGGAGACTCACAAATCCCATAGAGCTGCCACATTTTGTGCCAAATAGCAGATTATTTGTTTATTTAGAGAATTCATGTTCTGCATTTCATAGAAGCTCTCAGAGTGGAGAACAATCAGGATACTTTAAAATATAGTTAAAACAATAGAGCCAGAATTAAAGCATTGCAATAATAAATCTCATCCAACAGGCAGGATAAAAATGCACGGCATCAAATCAAATTATGTCACAGGCTGGAGGAGTGATTTGTATGCAAATACATCCTGAGATTTGCATTGGACAGCAGAAGAAAGAAACTCTTCCCTTTCTTGATTTATTTTTTCAATAGTTATTTCTGTAGCTCTGAAAAAGGGGCATTTTAGTTGTGGATACAATGAGGGTGAGAGCTCTCACTTTTTAAAAAATATGCCGGCTCAGAATAGTAAATTCTAGTTTTCAAAAGAATGCAGAGCAAATAATTTCTCCTGGGTTGCCATAAGAGATAAGGGTATTGGTAAAAGTTGGAAGCCCAGCGACAGTTTAGGTGACTTTTTAAAGTATTAGACAAAATCGTTCTAAGAAGGGTAAGTTTGGGCACATTCCCTTACTTTTGGGGAGGCCTCTGTGACTGCCCCCAACTGCAGGATGCAGCACATACCCCATTGGCAACACTATGTCAGTGCTGGAAAGGTTATTAGGATTGTGCCCTTTATCAAATAGCAAAATAAACTCCATATTCCAGAGCAGTTCGCCTCTGAATGCCAAGTGATGGAGACAAACCATGGCAGAATGCTGTCACCTTCACGATCTTTTACGCTTCCTAAAGGCCACTGTTGGAAACTGGAAGGACCTTTGGTCTGACCCAGTAGGGGTGACAATAATGTAGACCATGCTGTGTGTTTTTTCAAAGTGGCTAAATAACAATTAGAGTATTTGTTATCCTAATCCTATTGGGCTACCCCACTGGTGGAGCACTCTTCTGCCAGCACTGACTGCTGTCATGCAGCCATAAAGTGTGCTCCGGCAGTCCACAGAGTGGCGGGATGCCAGAGAGCCAGTGGGAAGAATCTGCAGAAGGGGTGGTTTCAGCAATGACAACATGATTTCCTTCGTTCAATTCCTGTACTCTCCTGGTTTGCCCTACCATGACCTGCACTCCTCCTGACTTCTGATTTAAGAGAATTTAGAATTTTCTAAAAAGCCGTGTTTGCTTGAGACCATTATGGCATCCAAGGGTAATTAATGCCTTAGGTTAGTTATGCATTATGTAAAGTAGCACTGTCTTCTGTTTGCTTTGAGGGCTTAAAGTGAAATGACATTGGCATCAGAGAAAATACTAAAGTACAGGCATGCCCTGGTATCCACTGGGGTTCCATTCTGCCCCCACCCCACCCACCCCCCTAGATACCTGAAACGGTGGATACTGGGGATGCCTTTTTAAAGATAGGGGAACATCAGTGGTTTTGCTCCAACAAGGTTAAAAAAAAATTGTTTAATGTTCTCTCTTTTTAATCGTCATCCATGGTATCCGTAGATAACTGAAACCGCGGATACCAAATTAGTGGATACCGAAGCATGCTTGTATATACTGTATCTCAAATCTGGTTGAAAGGATCTACTTTAGGTTATTAGGATCCTCCTTTTAAAGGGCCTTGGTGCTTATTCTCTTACCTGTGGTTTGTTTGCAGCTCCAGAAACAACTGTCTGAGCTGGATGAAGATGACTTGTGTTATGAGTTTCGGCGGGAGCGTTTCACTGTCCATCGCACTCACTTGTATTTTCTACACTATGAGTATGAATCTGCTCCAGACAACACAGATGTAACACTAGTAGCTCAGCTCTCAATGGACAGGTAAGCAAAGCATTTTCCTTTTCCCAAAGGAAACTCAAGAAAACGCAATTGGCATCTGCTAATAAGATCCAGTGGATGCCATGATGTCACGTGCCAATGGGAAACAGGACAATTTGATCGTAAATGATGTAGCTCTCTCTCTTTTTATTTTGAAGCACTGGTAACTGCCCAACCCAGAAATAGGGCATTGAGTTCAAAGTGGGAACTCAATGCCCAGTGGCTAGATGTGATATATAAAATTTCATCCACAGAACTGGACCGACAGACCTTGTTTGCACCTGATTGACTGCTGTGCAATGAGTCAGGAGAGAAAAGAAACCGGAAAGTATTGATTGGTGATTCAAAGAGGACTTTTTTCTCCATAATATGAGATAGTTCACTTTCTTTGACTCATCTTGGTCAATCTTACTAATCCTGACCTACTTTCCAGCACTGGGGTAAGGGCAATGCAGCTCTGAAGTAAGGGAACAATCAATCACTTACCTTGAGGAGGCTCCCGTGGCTGTTCCTGAACTGCAGGATGCAGCACAAGCCCCATTGACACAGCAATGTCAGTGCTAGAAAGCTGGTTAGGATTGTACCCTAAATTAGTTCTGTGTCTGCAGCCAGCACTGTCCTTCATAAACCATATTGGCTCCTATTTTCTGCTTGGGGCACATTGTCATTTTTTTTTAGCAGAGGTTGTACTGAGCTAGTAATTTTTATTCCTGTGTCAAATGTGATGGTCATTTTTAAAAAATAATTTTTTATTTTGCATGCACGCAAAATAAAAATTAATCCTGACATAAACATTTGCTTGCTGAGATTAAGAGCAGCCTGCAAAATATACCCCCATAGTAGGATGTGCATCAACTCTTCCAGAAACCAAAAAGTATCCAATACAAATAGTGGCACCACAATTCTTCTGTCCTAGTACCTGGTGTCAGCATTCTCCTGATTGAGGGCTCAATTCTGGCCTCCTCAGCACAGGTGGTATGAGCATACCACCTGCACTGGTGTCACAAAATGTGCCATAAGACCCATGCAATGTGGCTGGTAAGCTCGCACGGCCCCCACTGCAGCCCCTCACTGCTTGGAGGTGGTGAGGACGAGGCCAGCAAGAGGTAAGGTTACCTCTTGCCGCCATTGCGGGAATTCTGGGTGGGGGGCTGGGACCAGCAGCAAGCTTCGCCGCCAATCCCAACCTCTGGGTCAGGTCGGTGCAGAAGTGAATAGACCACTCACCTGCTTGTCCCTTACCCCAGGGAAAGGGAACAAGCGTCCCCTTCTCCCATGGAGCCTCCCACAGCTACCTAATTGCAGCGGGATGCAGCGGTAGCTGCCTGTCTACCGCTGCGCTCCCGGGTGGTCAGGCAGTTCTGCATTGGGCTGCCCATTAGTTCTGAGCAGGAAAGACATGTTTTCAACAGAAACAATTGGTGCTGCATTAGGCAGAGAACACGCAGATCATAACATGAGACATGCAGAACACCTTCGTCCCACCAGCTTACTACACAGAAAGATCAATGTCCCTCTGCAGGGTGACGCTGGAATTCAGCTTGAGCCAATGTCTACTTATTGTGCAGAAACAAGTACAAACGAACAAAAACCACCGCACCATTTGGCTGCCGTCTTCGCGTTCCCGTCCTGCGTGCTCAGTCTCATTCACCGTGTTCACCAGTGCCTGTTCTATTGATTTTTAATTTAGGAAACATTTCTTGCGCTTTTTTGTAAACCTTTTGAGTTGGGGAAAAAAAAAGAACCTCAAATCCTGCCTGAATGCCACAATGAATTAGCAAAGCCAACGAGCCTGTGTGTGTTTTCCCTCCAGGATTTTAATTCAAAGGAGCGGTGGCAGCTCAGTACTGTTTTGCTGGCCACAATGCGGCGGCTGAGCATCTGTCTCACTTTTTGGATTCCGGCACAGGCACATGTTGTATTGATAGATGGGAGCGCCCATCTTTATTCAGAAGGCAGCCTCATCTGAGAAAAATAATCTCTCTACACACCATTGGAATATTATTGCTATGTATTGATTTGGGCGAGAGATTCTCTCTTTCAGCTCAGATCAATAAATAATATCCCTACCAAAGAAGCATTTAGCCATTTTATTTCCTCTTGTGCCTTTCAGTTGTTTTTTGCAATCTTCTTTAAACTGTTTTTTTTTATTAAATTCCTCCCACAGCCATTACATCCATTTTGTGTATTATTGTCATTGGTAAGGACAGGCACAAACACCAATAATACATGAGGACGCGGTGCCTGTTCTTTCCAAAGACGCTATGGAGGGTGAAGGCTGGATCGGCACACTTGGCACGCTCTAGAAGCCACCCTTTTTTGGACACCATCCCTGCTGTGATTGTGGTGGCAGGACTGCAGAATATAATTGAGCAGGCTTCAGTTTAGAACCTCCAAATAAATTTTCACAAGCAAAATGTTGAGAGAGAGAGCGAGAGAGCGCAGCAATCTGTCTGGAGCAGGCATCTCCAGAGTCTGGCCAGATCCAGCACCCACCTTAATCTTTCCTGGCGTAAACATCCCACTCGGGGGTGCTGCCAAAGTCCCTGACTGCAGTCCCCAGGGGTCTTCATGGTTAGCTATATCTGCACAGAACACCAGGCACGAGGTTTGCTGGGGAGGGCAGACTCCAGAAGCGGTTGGCCGCAAAGACCCTTGGGAACTGTAGTTGCAGTCTTTCGCAGCGTCCCTGACAGAATGGAGAGTTCCGTTCGCACCAGGGAAGCTTTTCCCTGCTCCACTTTGGAGACTGCGGGCCTACAGCAGCTGTTTTCAATCTTTTTCATCTCACGGCACACTGGCACAGCGCTAAAATTGTCAAGGTGAACCATCAGTTTTTTGACAATTGGCAAGGCACGCCATATCAAACCCCCCAATGGTCCTAATAAATGACACTCCCCCCACACTCTTTCAGCACACCTGGGGACCAATAATGCGGCACTAGTTGAAAAATTGCTGGCCTAGAGAGCGGCAAACTTCCAGAGGCTAAAAGCTAATTGGGGAATTCCTCAAAGGAGGGGCTCAACAACCATCTCCCCCGTTTCACCTCAAGTCCTGGAACAAAAGCCTCCCCACTTTTCCCAATTGCTGCCTCTTTTCTCTGTCTCCTGTGAAGTAAGGAAGATTCCTTGTTTGGAGCCAGGTCTGTCTCAGTTGGCACCATCCCCTCTGCCTCCCTCTCCAAAAAGAGGCCCTTCCTATCACCGGCTACATGAACCTCTTAGCTGAGAATACCAGGAATTGTACCTGGGACCTGTAGCTCGCAAAGCACCTGCTCTATCATGGATCAGTGTCCTCTTCCATACAATTTATTTATTTATTGGAAGAATTTGTATGCTGCCTTTCCCATGCTGAAGCAAATGCCCAAGGCAGCTTACATGGGCAGGCTAGTCTAGATCACCATTTTTCAATGGGGTTTCTACAAATGTACAGTGTTTTGTGATTCACCGAATCCTAAGTCTCAGATGTGTGGGACTGAGTGTGGTTCTCTCCTCTGGCTGCATGCTATCGAGCTTCAAGAGGCAGTCGTAAGTCCAACCTGGACAGGTCCTCAAGATCGTACTTGGTTCTTTTGCCGGCTAGCCTTCTCACACACTCCCCCACAATTCTAACTTGCAGTGACTAATTGGTTTACCAATGACCCCATCCTGCCAGAACAGGTACAGCGGCTTTTCCACAGCCTGACATTCCATCTCCCATCCAGAAACATAACCACAGATTCTCCTGCTTAGCTTCATGCAGTACCAGCAGCTCAACCATCATTCCACACCTCCTGCCCTGCCCTGCCCACACCTCCTATCTAATAAAAGCTGATTAAACAAAAGTATTCATCTTTTGTTCAAAAGTGTTCATTTGTACAGTGTAGGAAAAGGGGGCTGCATTTTGGGAAAGCCCTTGAGGATCCGCCACAACAGTCCCCATCAACAACAAGGTCAGGAGCCCCTAGCAGCAGTACCACAAAAGGGCAGGAGTAATGGTGATGATGACTATTATGATAATGAATAATATGATTAATTGCTAGGAGGCAGCTGAGTGCAGAGACCGAATCTGGGCGCTCTCTCTCTCTCTCTCTCTCTCTCTCTCTCTCTCTCTCTCTCTCTC
>JAJKFI010000060.1:5256109-5313936 GCA_029204185.1 Lerista edwardsae
CTCTCTCTCTCTCTCTCTCTCTCTCTCTCTCTCTCTCTCTCTCTCTCTCTCTCTGCAATAGGACATCAGTATTTTGACAACCGCGCACCACTGTCACAGCACTTGCCGATTAGGCAAGGCCAGCGACAGTGGTTGTATTGGCCTAATCTTTCACATGAACTGGCAACCTGCCCAGGCGCTGAAAAACCAGGCAGGGCACCAAATGTCAACTAGGTGGGGACCCTTCTATGCTTCGTTTCCTGTGGGCAATCTGTTGCAATATGTCAGGTGCCCCAAAAGTGCCCATGGACTCCACTGGACCTGTTCAGGTCTTTCCCTGCCTCGCCCCCACTGTCACCCTGAAGTCATCGTGAGTTTTGTCTGCATTTGGTTCCATCAGACGGTGCCAACGGCTTGCTTTCTGTTGCATAAGAGGGCAGAGAAAGAAACTCACTCTGCTTTTCTGTCTTGCTTAACAGCAGCTTATGCTTTATTTATGATTCCTATCATCAGTCGCCTAAAGCTTTTTCACACACCTTTTAGATTTTTTTTTTATCGATCCCTGTTTCTAATTTAAGTGTGTGTCACACTTGATAATAACCTTTGTTTCAATAATAGATAAAAAAAGAAAATAATGATTCTGGTATAGGCTAGCAAAAGTAATCTCTGGTATCTAGGGAAGCAAAGCTTTATACCTTCCTGGATGTCATCAGGATCACTCAAAACTGCAGGGAAAAGCTATTAATGTTGAAATCGGAATTTATATTTGCCAGTTCGAACATGTTTTTTTTTCCCTGTTCTGCTGCACAGCTTAGGAAAGACAGTGGGAGAAGAACAATTATTATTTTCTTTGATTACTATGATGAAGAAAAATTTATGGTACCTCATATAAATATTAATGGGGAAAGATCTAGTAAGAGGGATTTGGGTAACGCAGACGACAATCTGACGGCCATGTCTTCTCTTGTTGTTGCCAGTGTAGAGTGAAATGCCCTGTTGCTGCGGTTGCCCTATCCTTTTGATTCATGAACGGTGAGATTTGGTTTAGCAAGCCCTGGTTCACATCTCAGGGCTCCTCTAGGTATTCCTTATGCACAGAGATGCAGCTCAACCACCTACATGGAAACTGCCCCCTGCTTCCTTGTTTGTTCTTCAACTTCTTCTAAATGCCAATTTTAGCTACATAGACAGCAGAGCTGCCTCCTAACACAGGAGTGAGGGAGGTAGTCTTGCAAGCCTGCCTTTTTTTGTACCTGAACCCCAGGACTACAACGAAGACCAAGTATAAGGTAGCGATTCAGGGGACAGAGCCAGATGTAAAATGGTGGATTGGGGCAGTGGCGTCACTAGAGTTTGCGCCACCCAGTGCAAGAGTGACCTCACGTCATCCCTATGATGGACCTCCTCCCATACCTCCTCCTGTATACAGAATAAATTACAGTATAATACACACAGTAGAATCACACAGTGCAGTAGAATCACTAGGGCTGATGCCCAGTCCCCCATTATTTATTTTAATATGTAACAGGGCAGGTCACCCAACAAATCAGGAACCAACAAAAAACCAATGACCAACTTTATGACACACACACAACTAAATAAGGATTCTAGTACTAGCCCTGATACATGAAAATGAGAGCTGTCTCATACTTACGGTTTTTCTGCTGTGTCATAACAACACATTGGCTCTCTGAAGTGCCTGTACACTTAGGGTGCAATAGACAGGGCATCTGCCTTTATAAGCCCTGAATATTCTGTCAGTCATGAAAATCAGAACCTTCCATTCAACTGTCCTGCCATTTGGCATGGAGTAACTAGGATGCAGTCTCTGCATCCAGCCACATTTGGGTCAAATCCGTCATGAAATGAGGAAGACACCAAAGTTTAGAAACTTAACTGGATCTTGAGGTCTGCCATCGGGGCCGGCCTTAAGCCAATGTGACCAATTTCATCACATTGGGCCCTGCACTTTGAGGGGGCCCACACCAGTGCAATGAGCAGATTGCTGCCTGCTGCTGACGGGATCTCTATGGACTGTAGGCCAGTAGAACAGCTTGCCCTTGGGCTCTTCCACCTGCCCCTGCCTCCAAATGGCTCAAAATGGGCCTCCTGGAAGCAGTTGGCTGTGAAAGCCAACTACTTCCAGGTGCCACACACAGCATTTCTTGATGTGTGGGGCCCCCGCAGGAAGGGTGAGGGGCCCCACAGGAACATTGGGCCCCACCACCCCACCCTGCCATAGGCTATGTGACTTCCTTCATCACGAATAACTCAATTTTCTTTGAGTGTGTGTCCCTGAAATTGTATTCAGAAATTCAGGTTTGTTTAGGAATATTTTCACACAAGAGTCCCCAAGATACATACTGGTTCTGTTTCAGAAGTCTGGACAAGTCTGTTTCAGCTTTTGCCGGCCCAGCACTGCTATGCCTGTATGAAAGGACCACAACGGATGGACTGCATCTGCATGAAAACACTGAGAAAGCTCTCTGTAATTCAGCGACCCATTGTTTTCACTGGGAGACTGCACACAGTGGAGTACTAGGGGAGCCAGGGGGAACAAACGCCCCAGGGCACCAGGCAGGGAGAGGCCACAAAATGGCTCCCCTCCCACCCTTGGTTGTGGCCCCCCATCAACACTCTGCTCCAGGGGCCACCCTCCTTCTCCTCTGCAATTTTTGAAAGTGGCAGGGAAAGACAGCAGCCTCAGGACGGTCTTTGAGAGCCAGGGAAGCCGTGCGTGGCCTCCCGGGCCTTCTGAGGGCTTCTGGAGGCTGAAAACTATCACTTCTGGTTTTCAGCCTCGAGAAGGCCTTCTCAAGGCTGGGGTGAGGCCATCCGTGGCCCCTCCAGTGCACAGGACACCTCTGGGGGGCGCAGAAGGTGTGGGGTGGCACCCCTGGAGGTGTGCCCCTGCGGGCCACCCTCTCCAGAAACACAACTGATTGTTTTTGCAAATAACATTGTGCATAGCAGAGTTGAAGATTCTGTGGCTCAGTCTTTGCCCCCAGTAGAAATGACAATCGTGGATTGTTTCATGCATGTTATAACAACTCACCACTTAGTGCAACTGTAATGATACAACTGGACAATGGAAAGACTGTGCAAAAGTCAGCAGCAGTAGAAGGGAGGTGAATGTGAAAAGCTGCATGTTAAATTAGTCTTAGATGGCAAAGTAAATAGCAATGAGTGGACAGGTCACAGTGAGCACACATACTTGTCTGCATACTTGTCAATGGGGATGGGGGGGTGGAAGGATTAAAGGAATGATTGCTTACTGGGGGGGGGCAAGCACACAGTAAGTAATCCAAAAGATTCCATCAAAGGCATTATAGCTTCATAATCATTCCTGTTTTGAGGCATTTCTTTTAATTGAATCTAATAAGAGTGAGCAGGTGCTCAGATTTAAGTAGCAGCAGTATTAATTGGAATGTGTTTAACAAAAAAAAAAATCCATGATGCACTTTGGAAAGAAATAGAACTTCTTTTCTGCTTGAGATGTGATTCAGAATCTTTTACCACAATCCTTGTCTTTCAAAACAAAAAGCACAACTACAATCTCTCAAGACTATTTGAGGAATTTTTGTATCTATTCAGCATTGACTTATTTCGCCTTCTCGTTTCTCATGCTCTGCTTTTTTCCTTCAACACTGGCCGGGGACTGCATTCTGTTGGCTCGTGGACATAACAAACAATTAAGGAATTGTGCATTCCATCCTATTTTATTGCTCCAACGTTTTCAGTACCTTTAAAATACTGTAGGACAGTTTTGCCTCTCCCAGCGTTCCATGAACCCTGATCTGCCGCACCTTCCCCCTTCTGAGTCTCTGTGAGTGCTACAAAATATTGAAAATTAATGAAAGTTTTGTCTTTACGAAAAATGCAGAATGCCTCTTACCTTTTTTTGCTTCGTGAAGCATTAGAGGGCAATCCTAACCTGGCGTTGCATATAGGAACTGAAACAGAAAAAAGGAGACACAGTAAAACTAGACATTTCTTCCTTCTGACCTTCTTTCCTTCTCTTAGACTCCAGATGCTTGAAGCCATCTGCAAACACTGGGAAGGGCCAATCAGCTTGGCACTCTACCTTTCGGATGCAGAGGCCCAGCAGTTTCTCCGCTACGCCCAAGGCTCTGAAGTTCTCATGAGCCGCCACAATGTCGGATACCACATAGTGTACAAGGAGGGCCAGTTCTATCCAGTGAACCTCCTGCGGAATGTGGCAATGAAGCATATCAGCACACCGTACATGTTCTTGTCCGATATTGACTTCTTGCCTATGTACGGACTCTACGAGTACCTCAGGTAAGCCCAAGAAGTGTTTGGGTCCTCTCTCCCCCTCCTCACTATATAATGGTGTGGATCATGGTATGAACCATGGTTTGATGTTATGTCTGATTCCAACTTGTGTTCCCCAAGAGTCCTCTAAATCCCTACTCTGTCCAAACCCTGATAAATGAGCAAGGGGCAGCAAGGAGCCTGTGATATACACCCTGTTAGTTTGTTCAGAAGATAAGGGCTGAATAGACTACGAAAATTCAGATAGTTTTGCATCCTTCTGTCCTAGGGCACATTTTTAACCAACTTTCTAGCACCGGGGTAAGGGCAATGCAGCTTTGAGGTAACAAACATTCCCTTACCTTGAGGAACTGCTCCCCCAACTGCAGGATGCAGTACATGCCCCATTGGCACAAATGGAAAATTGATTAGGGTTGTGCCCCTGGTTAGTTCAGGAAACAATATTTTACTAGAATACTCACAACAAATAACACAGAAGAACAGTTCATAGTTATATGAAGGGTTAAAGGTAAAGGTTTCCCCACGACCGAATGGTCTAGTCGTGACCGACTGTAAGGGGCGGTGCTCATCTCCATTTCTAAGCCTGTAGAGCCGGCGTTTGTCCAAGGACAAGCTTCTGTGGTCATGTGGCCAGCATGACTATACTCCATAGCACACGGAACGCTGTTACCTTCCCACTGAAGTGGTACCTATTTATCTACTCGCATTTTTACGTGCTTTCAAACTGCTAGGTGGGCAGGAGCTGGGATAAGCAATGGGAGCTCACTCCATCACATGGTCTTGAATTCCCAACCTTCTGGTCAGCTATGAATTCCCAACCTTCTGGTCTTGAAGCTATGTGCTTCAAGAGTTAAACAACCTGCTACTTGTGGTGCCCATTATAGCCACAGTGAACAGTTGAATGGCTGGAAAGGGAAACTTTATTTAGGTGGGTCCTGATACTGAAACATATTGGAGTCGGGAATGTACTCCTGATGTAAGTCTCCATCACAAGGTATTGTTCAACATTAAGGTGTTCCAAAGCCGTAATAAGTGTACAGCAGTGTCCTGCATTGGGTTGGAAATGGACCAGGTGATCTACAGCTGACTCCCACCTCTGATATCTATGCTCCCAGGATGTCTTTAACGGAGGCAGTGTGGAAAATGTTATTGAAGTTGTTATCTCTCTGACATACTGTTAACCCAGTGCTGTACCTTGGCAAGTGGAGCTGTGATCCAAGCAGGTTAGATAAGTGATTGAAAGATAAGATCTTGTCAAGCCAGAATAATTACTGGACTCGGGTGGGGTGGGGGTGGGGGCTGGGTTTGACTTCAGCATGTATTGTATAGCCAGGAATGTGAACAACTTGGGTGTGATGCTAGCCAGACCTCTGCTGCACTTACTTTGCCTCCTTTAATGGAACTGTCTTTAATGGAGACTCTTTTCCCCTTACCTGTGTCCAGTACTTAGAGCAAGGAGGACACCATGTGGCCAACCAAAGCAGCTATTTTCCTTGACTTTCATGAATGGCTTCTTGCTTTACAAAGGATATTCTTCTCAACCTGCTCTTGCCAAACCCATTTGCAGCCATTTCTGGCTCTTTTGCCCATTTCTACGCCCAACTTTAGTATAGGAAAATAGGTATCCATTCAGCTCGAATTATCCTGTTATAGGCTCTGCAGTGTACTCTCCATTTCCTGGGACAGCTAGTGCAAAATTAAATAGTATAGTATATATGTCCTTGCTGGCTTTTATCATGAATGAAAGATATTTTGCACTCATGTAGCAGCGCATTGGCTCCTCTTGCCAGTTGTGGCTTCTTGGTACCTAACTGCTTGGCCAGTGTGTGTATTACCTAGGCTCAGGGCCCAGTCCTACCCAACTTTCCAGTGCTGATGCAACTGTGCCAAGAGAGTGTGAGCTGCATCCTGCAAAGGGGGACAGTCATGGAGGCCTTTTCAAAGTAAGGGAATGTGTTTTCCCTAATTTCAGGTCTGCATCGGCACTGGAAAGTTGGGTAGGATTGGGCTCTCAATTTATCCTTGGAATTCACAGATAATGAACCATTGATACTATGGGATCAAAGGGGTTTGGTGCAAGGGGCACCTTATCTGCCATCAGAAATATCCAGCAGAGACCCTCAGGAAGCTAGCTGGAAATGCCAAAAGATGCTGCAGAGACCTTCCAGAGGCTGCAGGAATCTTCAGAATGACACCTGCAGCCAGGATGGACCCCTAAAACATGGCCAGTGGATGCTTCTGCCAGGCATTTTAAAGGGGTCAGTACTGGTTGCAGATGCCATTCTGAAGGTCCCTGGAGCCTTTGGAAGGTCTCTGCATAGTGAATAATGAGGACAGAGGAACAGCTAAGGAAAGTACCAATTCTGCTTCTTGCAGATAAGCGAGATCGCAGATAGTGAGGGTGTATATAAAGAGGATTGACTGTACTTATAATCATAACCAGAATCAATTCTTTGGAACTCGGTGTCTGAGACGTTCAGACTAGTTTCAGCTGTTCTGGCTCAAAATCTCAGCTTTCTATCACTTTTCAAATCATCTGCAAAGCAGTCCCGGGGGGGGGAATGCCAGAAATATTGCATGTGCTTCACTGAATGTCTCTCATGTACAACTAACCGAGTTATATGTTAACAATAGCCAGCAGAAACCAAAACAAGAGGAGATGAGGCATACAGGCCTGAATAGGAACCAATAGGCTCTGACAACCCTACGTCCTGTTGTTGCAAAAATGCAACATTATGGTCCACAGCTGATTACAGATATCACTTGTTGCTGATAGGTTCCAATCCAAGTAAATTATAATGGCTAGTCCCTGAGCCAAAATTGGATTTCTAATTTCAGGCGGGGGGGGGGAAGAGACACTGAATGCTCAAAGTAGCAGGGGCACAGACAGCAAAAACAGTCAATTTTGCACCCTGGTGGTCAAAATGGGTTGACCCTTTTTCATAAAAATCTGGAAAAAAATTCAGGGAACAAGCCTCATTTCTATAGAATCCACAGTAAAAAAATTCAGATCAATACAATAAGTCTAAGTACCTTTGTGCTTTTTCATCAACGGGGAGCAACAGGTTTCAATATGCGCCTTATATCAGCGGTTCTCAAACTGGGGGGCTGTGGCTCACCAGGGGTCACGACCCAATTTTTGGTGATCTAAGCAAAGTGCTTTGTCAAAGTGCATCAAGGGTTAAACAGTCTGCTACTCGGGAGAAGCACTGCTGCCCAATCACCATTATAGTCACCATTTTTTAAAGTTGGTCCTGGTGCTAAAAAGCATGAGAGCCATTGCCTTACAATGAAGAATTAATATAGTTCAGGGCTGGAGGGTTTTTTAAAGAAAGGAAGGAAGGAAGGAAGAAATTATGAGCCTTTTCCACAGATCATTTCTTTATCTTCCGAGGAGCTTTTTGAGGGGAGGGTACAAGCGAGCAGATATTTATGTGCAGGCCTTGAACTAATCTTCTCAAGCATTGTAAAGAAATAAATAAGCAGCCATCTAGAATATATCCAGATTTATTACTTGGTCCATATTAAACACTATTTCTGACAACTGCCCCACAAATCTTTCTACTTCAGACAGCATAGCGCATAACACAAATAAAGTTAAAATACTACTGAAGGGAAACCTGAGTCAGGTTGTGAAAAAGGCTAAATTTAATGCATATGGGCATCAGCTCTAACAAAATGAACACAATGTCGGAAGGCAGCAGATGTGTAGAAGTGGGTACCATGGGAAGGAAGCACTGCCCCCTGGAAACGTCACGGAGACCCCACTGGTGTTGGACACTTCAGTATGCACTGTGCCTTTTTTCCCCCTCCAACAATGAAGACTAGAGAGAGAAATAACTTTTACAGCATTCTCAAGGTTCAGTTCTCCTGCAGTATATCTAAATGAAAAGCTCACAGCTGTTAAGTGATGCAGCAACAGTCATTGACCCCCCCCCCAGGGGTGGTGTCAGAGTTTGGCCAAGCTGAGCACTGGTTGGTTGATGGACGACACCCACCAAAGCTCATCTGGCTAGGCTACCCCCTCAGTTTCTGGGGCAGGGGAAATACCCCATGTACCATCAGCATAGATGGGTACCACGGGAGACCCAGTGCCCCAGCAACCTGGCACCAGCACTATTGGCACCCATATGTCTCACATCCCAGTGTCTTTACATCATACTAATGGTGATTTGTGGCATCATGAGCTTTTTGGGCAGGACAGAACAGGACTGGAGTGCAGCCCTGCTCCAGTAAGACCGTGTTGAACCCAGTTCTGTGAGTCATCCACCTCTGTTTGGCTCCTCCTAGCCCCCAAGTTCCTACTGCCTTAGGGGAGAGGGGAGGCATAGGCAACAGTGGCAGAAGACCCTCTAGGGCATCTTATCCATACTGAGAATGGAACTTACAGGTCCCATTAACCCTAATGGGAAAATGACACTGGCATCTTTTCCAGGATGGAGAAATCCTCTGAGGACCTTCTTGCTGGGAAAGGCAGACAGAGCATCATTTTCTCACCAGGGCTGCTGGGACATTTAGAGCACAATCCTAAACTGAGTTAGGCCGGCATAAGCTAAGCCACAAAGTTTGGCCAGCGGAAGGGCAAGCGTTTTTGGACTACTCTCAGAGGCAGGGAGGATGGCCCACGTCTGTGTGCTGGCCTCTCTTGACTCCGAGAGTGGTCCAGACATACTTTACGGTGTCCCTTGTGCTGGCCAAACTTTGCTGGCTTAGCTTATGCCGGCCTAACTCAGTTTAGGATTGTGCTCTTAGTTGCAGTCCAGCTCCATCAAGGAAAAAGAAATTCCATTGGGATCTGAAGTGCCGCACACCATCTCTGCCTCCAAATGTGTTGGGACAGGAGGAAGGAAAGCAATGGTCGATGTCAGACCTTTTAAGGCACTTCACCTGTGAGCATTGCTTGCAAGGTCAATTTACCTTCCCTTGGAAAATGCACAGATCAATAAATCGAGCTCATCAAACTGGGGGATGTACTTCCATCCTCGCTACTTTGTGTAGCAGTTGGACTGTCACAGTAATACTCTTATTTTACTGTGCTTCATAATCAAGGAAAGCTTCTTTTCCAAAATGCTTTTGCAGCAAAGGTCTTAACCCATTCACAGTGCTCCCCCGGTTCCACAAACAACAATATCAGATGCAGGTTTCTTTGTCCTCTCCAGAACTCTCATGCTTCCTCCAGGTGGCAGTTGCCCTTTGGTTTTGATTTAGTGATGTAATGCTAAACTGGAGGGAAGGGAAGGAAGAGCTGCCATTTAGACCAGCAGTGGTCAAGACACAGTGGCCATCATACAGTCTCTGTTTGTCTTGTGGATATCAGGTGTGTCGATTCACCAGGAAAACTATCTGGAAATTATGTAGATTGGGATGTACTGGTACAAAGACACACAGGGTCATTCTGGTATAATGGTGTGGGAGTCTATTCTTCTGAGCCTTCTTTGCAGTGAGAAGAAATAAAGCCCGGGTAGTCTGTAGTGACAGCAGAGAAACTTGAGATGATGATCTGCAGTTAGAGCCAATTCAAAGGCATGCTAAAGTACCTGGGCCCTGCTGCATTTAATGAGATGCAAAGGGCTTCTTCCTGCTTCAGTAGTTCGTGGCTCACACCTAGTTTGGTGCCAAGCCTACAGAAGAAGGTGCAAGTTAAAGCAGTGGGTGGAATCATTAAGACTGTCAGGAAGACTGAGTAATTCTGGCAGCTGGAGGTGGTTGGCTGTAAAGGAGCTTTCTATTTAGAAGCAGGTGCCTGGGTCAATTAGAATTGATGGAGAGAAGAAAGGAAATGGAGGAAAAGTATCCAAAACTTATAATGGGAAGCTGATAAAACTCAATAACTTTTGCACACTGACAAGGAAATTTGATGCAAGCTCTTCAAACAACTTTCAGAAAAGTTTCCTATCTCATTTTATGGAACAGCCATACAGAGGCCTGAGGGGAAATCTTTCACTGAAGGCTAGTATAAAAATCCCTAAAACAAAATCTATTCAAACGTTTCTTTTTTTTCTTTTCGCTCCCAGTTGATGTGGAAGCAAATGCAAGATTCCGGTGTGATGGCTGTAAATCTTGTGAAGTTTGGAGACAGTTGGCGACTTAGGAGTGCAATCCAGAGCCAGGCTGGAATAGGCAGGCGGACATGCCTGCCCCATAGCCATCCCGCAGCTTGAATTTGCTTTTGCGCTACCCTGGGAAAGGGGAAAATACAATCCCCTGGGAGTTGGGAGGTTTAAGCTACCTGTGAGTTCCTTTGAGAGACCATGTGCTGATAGGGTTCTAACATTTGTCTCTGCTAGGAAATCTGTTGTCCAGCTGGACTTGGCCAATACAAAAAAGGCTCTTATTGTACCGGCTTTTGAGACCCTTCGCTATCGCCTCTCTTTTCCGAAGTCAAAAGCAGAGCTGTTATCTATGCTGGACATGGGGACCCTCTTCACATTCAGGTACTGCATAGGACTTTTTTAAAAGGCTTTCAGCAACTCTGTTTTGAAGGTTTTGGGATTGGAGAAAAGCTTAATGTAAAACTCATATGCTCATAGTTCTAAACCATAGTAGGCATACATTAAAAATAGGCAATGGTTCATTAAAACTCATTCTCGAACTCACCTCTTTCTTTAACTTCAACCAACAAAAGCCAGCCTGGGTAAGTGTCTAGTCCGCCAAGCCTATTGAGCCCAGCTCTGGTGGTCATAGAAGTGCTGTGAGGCACACTGGCGCCAGTAGTACAAGTGTACTGCCAGCTTGTAGGCCAGTCAGTGCTGGGCCTCAGCACCGGGAAGACTCTCCTAGAGCAGCCAGCGGTGTTATTGCCAGCCGGCGTTGAAGCTTCCCAGGTCAGGGGGAGACAGGGAGGGCACAGAACTGGTGGAGGGAGGGTGGTTTGGGGGGGAGGATTGAGCCTGTGGGGGGTGGGTGGGGATGGCAGCAGAGTATGCCACCATATCCTGAACCCCTTCCTGAGCTGTGGAAGTCAACATAGGCCTCCTCAGTTCTATGCCCTCTCAATAGCGGGCGCAGTACCAAGTAAGCCCACCAGGGCCATCGGGGCTGTACACAGGGTAAGGGAACCAATGTTTCTTTACCTCGTGTAGGCCTCCGGCTGCTTCCCGAGCCCCACAGAATACAGCACTGGGAATATGCACCAGAATACAGCAGCAGATTATGCACTCCTATGCACATTTGCCTAGGAGTAAGCATCAGGGAATGCAGTTGGACAGACTTTCTGGTAAATATGTACAGGATCTCACTGTTAGGCTGAAATCCTGTATAGTTACGTGGGAGAATCCAGATGAAATCAATGGGATTTCCTTCTGAATTGACATGCACAAGTCTGCAATTTCCTTAAGGTTCCCTAAAATTTGGGAGGTATTCTCATGTGTAGGCGAAGGAAGTCTTAACAGCCGTGGAATGTGTTAGATATGCACCATTTTATCCAGTTATGGATTCTTATTTTTAGCTTGTTCGGTACACTGTATTTTATGGACATATTTCCTGTCCAGTCTCCAAGCCTTCCCCATTTAGACTAATCACTAATTATTTGAAGGGCAAGCGGTCTAATTCAGCACTTGGAAAGTACCATTCAAGGAATTGTAACAATGTCAAAAAAAGGAAGCAAGCAGAAAAGAAGCAAACCATTTTTAAAGTGCCCCCCAAGGCAGTGAGGATTTTTTAAAATCTCCCACAAGAAATCTGAAACAAACCAATCTCTTACTGTCACTGTTATTATGAATGCTGACTGTAAAAAGCAGGGTTCAGTCAGCCAAGCACAACTGCTTCTGAATGAATGGCAAGCCCTTCCGTGGCAACAAGAGCTGCTCAATCTTTGCACTCAGTACTTTGCTGCCGTTCTCTGTGGCTTGACCTACGAGCACGTAATGAGGCCAACGTGAGTAAAAAAGAGCAAGTCAAAAACATCTACCACATCATTTTCTAAATTGGGCAACAATGAAAAACATTCTTAATTAGGAAAATAAGTGCTTTTCCTTCAGTTAAAAAAATATCTACAGGGAAATAAGGTTTCTAAACATTGGCCTCATTTTTATGATCCACCATCAATCAAATTTTCCACGCACATGGCCTTTAATTTTCCCCCCCCCTTTTTTCTGATTTAACAGCAGAATGAAATGCTGATTTGGGCCGCCAGGCTATTAGCATCATTGCACCCTTACTTTTCCAGACCCTTTTCTTGGCCCATCTAATTCCTCAAATGTTCTCTGCAGCCCCACCACTGCTAACAATGTCCACCTCTGTTTTGCAAAGCGTTTCAATATGTCTTTAGTAACCATTGAGGCCAAGTTGATGGGGGAAGGCTTCTGCGGCAGTGATTGCTGATCCTGCCTGCAGCATCCCAAACCCTCTTACCAAGAGCTAGATTGCAATCTCTCCCTCCATAAAATTGCTTTTGTCACCTCACTTTGTGACCTTTCCTGCCTTTGGGCAGCTGAGAAATATAAAGTGGTTCTCAATTGTAAATTCTCTGTTTCCCGCCTTACAGCAATTTTGTGTGTTTGCCTAGCTATCCCAAGTATAGGAATGGAGGATAAAATATCACTTTCTTCTGGATTTCACATTAAAATCTTCTGCATGACTACTTAGGCTCTTCCTACCCCATTTCACCCCCCTCTGCAGCCTTACTGACTATAAGGACAAGGGAGCACTGTTGCTTATTGCAGCAGTACTCCCACAATGGCCACCAATGGAGTGTTCTGCCATGTTAGCAGTCATTTTTTGTGACAGAAGCAGTGTCTTCTGCTGTTGCGAAGAGGATACGGCCAGGATACTGTTAATCTGTGGCTACCCTGGAACCCCTGAATAAACACAGAGAATGAACACCTCTTTTATCCCTGATTTTCAGGATGCAATCCTAACCTGGAGTTAGGCTGGTACATGTTAGGCCAGCAAAATTTGGCTAGCACAAAGGACACCGTCAAGTATATTTGGACCACTCTCTGAGTCAGAGAGGCCAGCACACAGACATGCGTCATCCTCCCTGACTCCGAGAGTGGTCCAAGCATGCTTTACAGTGGCCCTGGTGCCAGCCAAACTTTGCTGGCCTAACTGTGCCGGCCTAACTCCAGGTTAGGATTGCGCCCTCAATCACATGCACACACTGCCAATATTTGCTTTTTATTGCCAATATTTTTGCATTTTACAGGGTTTTGTTATATACTGCCTTGAACACTCCATTTATTCAGAGAGAAAAGTGGGATATAAATTAATTAAAGGATGAGAACCTTTTTTTTTTTTTTTAGTCTGAGCTTGCAATGAGGCATAGGGCAGGGCACATATCAGTCTTCAAAGAAAGGTCAGCATCATTCTCATTTTGTAATCAAGCCTGAGGCATCATAGCCATTCAGTGGGCTATGTGGCACATTCCAGAGGGGATCAAGGTCCTCTTTGGATGCTTCCAAGTACTTGTGCAAAGCTAGAAGATGCGTATCTTCCTGATGCAGGAACCACACACACATTCTACTCTTGCATAGAACTCAGAAGTGTAGGGAGAAGAAGCATACTCTGTGCTTACTCCCTCACCATTTTTGTGGACCATGCAAAACACCTCAGTGGTTGCAAGATTAACCTATATCCACATTCCAACATTGTCAGGGAGTTCATTTGTCACAAGGTCTCCTGAATCTGAGGGCACAATCTTAACTTGAAGTTAGGCTGGCACAGTGAGGCCAGCGATGTTTGGCCAATACAAGGGACCCCATAAAGTATGTTTGGACCACTCTCGGAGTCAAGAGAGGCCAGCACACAGATGCGCGCCATCCTCCATGATTCCGAGAGTGGTCCAAACACGCTTTATGGTGGCCGTTGTGCCAGCCAAACTTTGCTGGCCTAACTGTGCCAGCCTAACTCCAGGTCGGGCTTGTGCTCTAAGTTGAACATGATTTCTACTTGACTACACTGATTCCTACAGTAAACACACTGAGCGCAATGCAATAGATGTTGTCTATGGACATGTGGCAAAAGCGCATGTCATGGATTTCTGAAAAGCTATAAGGAGCATAAGCACAAGAAAGAATTATTGATCTTTGTTTTAATGGAATGAGCTCAGCCTGTGCTTGCACAGGCCTTGCAGTGACATGAATAAGATTAACAAAGTATAAAAGGATGATTTCCTGCAAATTGAATTGATTGCTTTAGATGGAATTGTATAGATGGCACATGGCATCAAAATGATAGCTGTGATGGCACTGAGAGTACTTATCTAGGCTTTTATTTAATGCATTTATCGATCTGAATTTCTAGTATAATAACAAACAGGCACAGCTTCAGAATTTTGCATGACTTGAAAACAAGGTATAGAATGAAAAACAATGAGTCATTATTACCGGGAATGATGTCTGTGTTCGTTTCCAAGCACTTTGTCTGCACGGCAGTATCTCAAAGATCCATTTCAGTACTGGCACTTCTTTAAAATTTGTGCAATGCTGTTGTCCAGGATATCATACGACAATTGCTTTTCTAGTCATAGGTTGAGTTAAGACCCCCAATCAGCTATTATAGAAGACACTGATTTATCTTTCATGTGTCCTCCAATATTCCATGTGTAGCACAGGAATAATGTCCATGCTTTCAAGAATTCCCTCCCCCATTGGTGTTGGGTAACTTCCAAGCGTTACCCTGTCCCAACAATTCTTTCACCTACTGATTTTTCAATCTGCTCAAGGTATCATGTCTGGACAAAAGGGCACGCACCAACCAACTTTGCCAAGTGGCGAACAGCCACCACCCCATATCGAGTCGAGTGGGAAGCAGACTTTGAACCGTATGTCGTGGTAAGGCGGGACTGCCCAGAGTACGATCGAAGGTTTGTTGGGTTTGGCTGGAACAAAGTCGCCCACATCATGGAATTGGATGCCCAGGTAAAGAGGAAATGTGTCAACGATTTATGTGTCTATCCAACAATATTTAAGTAGGCAGGCCTCATTCTAATATCTGCATATTTGAGTGTTTCAAAGATGTTTATTCCTCCATAGATCGTATGAGTCATCTTTTCATATTCCTGGTCCTTCCTGACTGCTGATCTATTGAGCTTCAGTTCCTTTCAGAAAACTAGGCTAGAAATTATGTCCTTGAAATGCTGCTTTTGCATCTGTGGGGAGGTTTGTTGTGGTTTAAATAGAGAGAATTCCACCTGAGGTTGAGTTGAGGCCCTGTAGAGCCTTGATTCGCAGACTCCACGGGAGTCTGAGGTATGTGGGGGGTGGGGGCGGGGCCAAGGCAGGAGCACAACCAGCAATGGGATCTACAAACGACCTGGGGGAACGGAAGGCGGGACTTAGGCGGGACTACCGTTTGATTGGCAGCCTGTCCGTGCACTTCGGCTTTCGTTCCGCTTGCCCCGCGGCCGTCCCTGGCCTCAGAGGGGGTGCCTGCTCGCCCGGGGGGACCCGGGATCCCGTCGCTGAGCACATCCCCCAGGATTGCGCTGCTGCCAGGCATGGAGAGGGTGTTTTCCACTTACCTGAGTCAGCCCCAACCTCCTGGGGGCGTGGGGGGCCTTGCAGACACCTCTGCAGGGCACGAAGCCTCCAAAAAGTTTTTTTAAGCAATTATAACCCACTTCCTGGTTTGCAATTGAAAACTGGAAGCGGGTTCCAATAAATGTTTTAAAACTATTTTAGATGCTTGGGGAATCCTTTCCCCACCCCCACCCCTGCCCCTTAAAGGGACAGAGGCAGAGCTTCTCAGGCTGGGTTGTCGCGACACCCCAGTTTGAAAACCTCTGCCATAGAGCCATTGCCAGTCACTGTCAACAATTTGGGACTGTGTGGGCCAATCCTATCCCCTGCCAGCACACATGATTCAGGGCTACAGATGCATCATCCTTTGTACTGATTGCGGAACAAGCTAGTCAGGAGGAGGAAGGTCAAGGTTAAGTCAAGGTGGTCATTTGAAATGTATGTGGGACAAGTGCAATGATTACGCCTCTGTGCATTTTAGTCCTAGGGCTAGTAAACTGAGGATGCTATGGTAATAGCTAGAGATTAATTTTCTACCTAATCAGTCTTTAGCATTAAGAAAATCTGCACACATTTTAAGGGCTTCTGGGCTTCTTTGCATGTAGTAGTTTGCAACAAACAAAAATAACCTTGGAAACAATGGGAATATTGATGACAGTGGATGAGAGGCTATTCTGGTTCTCTGAAATAATGGAAGTTCTCTCTCTCTCTCTCTCTCTCTCTCTCACTCTCTCTCTCTCTCTCTCTCTCTCTCTCTCTCTCTCATATGTGTTTCATATCAGAATTCTATGTGTTCCCTATGTTCTATGTCTAATTCTGTCTGTTTTCACGACTCTCCTGGGGCCACTTCTGAATCCGAGGTCCCAACAAGTGTAAAGCCTCACATGTAAATAAGCACAGGGCAATTAGCATGAAGCTTCAGCTCTCTTGTGAATTGCTTTTGACAGCCCCTGGTTACAGAGCCATAGTGCTCTGGAGCAGCTGCCCTGCGTGACTGGAGCAGCCGTCAGCTGTCATTCTTTCGCAGTGGCAAAAGCCCCAGGTTTAACACCCTGTGCACTGGGAGGTTGCTCAGAAATGTACTATCTCGAAATGCAATAACAAAGAGAGGTGAAATTGTCAGAAATTGTAGTTTGGTTCTGGTATCTGATCAATTACATAACTGAAAAGCGCACAAATTGTACCTCTATTTCCAATGCTGACTCACTGCAAATCATAGTTGCGTTGTAGGAATGCATTGTATGAAACTTTCCTTTTAAAAAAATCTCCTTTGACAAGCTTAACCATGGTTTTGCATGCATAGTTAATGCTAGCCAGATTCCTTCTTAACCAGGGTTTTCCTGCAAATGCAGATTAAGATGGGAATCTTGGTTACATAAGAAGAGCCCTGCTGGATCAGGCCAAAGGCCCATCTAGTCCAGCTTCCTGTATCTCACAGTAGCCACCAGGTGCCTAAGGGAGTTCAGTAGACAACAAGATGCTTGCATCCTGTTGCCACTCCCGTGCACCTGGCATTCTGAAGTAGCCTACTATTAATGTAAGGAGGTTGCACCACCCATCATGGCATATAGCTCACAATGGACTTTTCCTCCAGAAATCCATCCAGTCCCCTTTTAAAGGCATCTAGGCCAGATGCCATCACCACCTCCTGTGGCAAGGAGTTCCATAGCTTAATTACCCACTGGGAAAAAAGTATTTCTTTCTATCTGTTTTAACTCTCCCACCACTCAATTTCAGTGGATGTCCCCTGGTTCTGGTATTGTGAGAGAGGGAAAAGAACATCCCTCTATCAACTCTATCCCTACTGTGCATGATTTTGTATGTCTCAATCATGTCCCCCCTCAGGTGCCTTTTTTCCAAACTGAAGAGCCCCAAATGTTGCAGTCTTTCTTCATAAGGGAGGTGCCCCAGCCCCGTAATCATTTTTGTCGCTCTCTTCTGCACCTTTTCCAGCTCCACTATGTCCTTTTTGAGATGTGGTGACCAGAACTGTACGCAATACAGATGTGGCCTTACCATCGATTTGTACAATGGCATGATAATATTGGCTGTTTTATTCTCAACCCCTTTTTTAATGACCCCAAGCATGGAATTGGCCTTCTTAATTGCTGCCGCACACTGGGTCGATACCTTCATTGAATTGCCCACCAGCACCCCAAGATCTCTCTCCTGAGCTGTCACAGACAACTCAGAACCCATTAGCCTATAGGTGAAGTTTTGATTTTTTGCCCCAATGTGCGTCACTTTACACTTGTCTACATTGAAACGCATCTGCCATTTTGCTGCCCAGTCCCCCAACTTGGTTAACAATGAACACGCTTAGCAGCAGAGCAGAAATAGTTTTTTATTGTTAAAGGGGAGTGGGAGGGGAGGAGCAATATAATCCCAAGGCTGGCTATCAAGCTGCAGCCCATAGTTTTGCAGGGAGCCAGCATTCCATCTGAATCATCCCTAGACAGTAATCACTGAAGACCCGATGTCTGTATGAACGTGTTGTGTGTGCACCCTCAAAATGCCAAGTGTCACCATGTGAGGGTTGTTTCTTGAAGGCTGTTGTCGTGACTTCAGCCATGTTGCTTACTTATGTCCCTTCCTCCCTTCCTCAGGAGTACGAATTCACAGTGCTGCCCAACGCGTACATGATCCACATGCCGCACGCTCCCAGCTTTGACATCACCAAATTCCGCTCCAACAAGCAATACCGTATCTGTCTCAAGACCCTCAAAGAGGAGTTTCAGCAGGATATGTCACGCCGCTATGGTTTTGCAGCACTAAAATATCTCACGGCAGAGAACAACAGCTAGCACCGCTGGGAGCATCGTGGGGAAAACCCAGGACTGAAAGGAGGAGCCATTTTATTTGTGCAGCCCAGTCCTTTGGCCTGGAACTGAGAGACACCTGTGGAGTGTTTTTGTTTTTGTTCTTTAAACCATATCTTCTAACAGTAGAGATTTGGGACAAGATGTCTCCAGACTGCCAGCATCCGTCTGCCACTCTCAGGCTTTTGGTTGGATTGCCCCACAAGGTGTGAATGAACAGGGGGAAAGGCAGTGCCCACAGCCATGGGTAGCACAGAGAGTGGCAGGCATGGCAGGGCAAGAATATCGCTTCTTACAATGACACAGCAGAAACAGGTCTCCTTGAGAAGATAGGCTTTCACATTGCTATTTAATAATTCTGCGTTTTTTTAAAAAAAAAATATGTGAAGATGATCTTCAGGTCACTGTCCTGTGAATTAAAAAAACAAAAACAAGCCCCATGATTCTCCAAAAAGGAATTTGCACCTGTGAAACAATTGTTGTCTGCCTTACCGGAGGACACAATTTTGACTGCCGGATGAAAGGGAGGCATATCTAACTGATGGGATTGGTGGTACGTTACGGTAGTGACTATGCACAGTGTTGCTGTAGGTCCATTCCCGTGGCATCATTTTCTCCAAATGCTGCAATAAGGTGGAAACTCCTGCAACTCCCCCCAGCGACTATTTGCTACGAACATCTCTTTTCATTTCAGTCCCAACTGCACTTCATTTCAGTTCCCAGGTCTAGCAATTCGCCCAAGGAGGTCTGTGATTTTACTGTCCGGCAAAGGCATCAGCCTGCACTCGAGGAGTTTGTTCAGGTGTCTCTCTTGGAAAAAAGGGGCCATTTATTTAATTCAACAAAACAAAAATTCAAGTATTGGAATTGGCACATTCCCAGTCTGTTGGCTCTTCCGATACACACTTTCCTGCAAAGGCAGGAGAACAGACACGTGACAACTGGGTCTCGGTAGCCAGGGTGCTACAGACGCTTGAGAAACTACTTCAGTAAAGGAGTTCATTATATCAAAGGAACGCAACTAAAAGGAATTAACTCCCTATTTTGAGTTGGGGGGAGGGGAGAAGAGAATGTTTGGGGGAATCTCAGTGATGTTTGCTTGAATGTGGTGCTGGGTCAGTTCACAGCCACTACGAATACATGACCGATGTAGGCAAAGAGTATGAACAAATACACACACACACACACCAGACACTGGACATTTTGTTATTTTCTTTCTTTCTTCAGTATTAATGTTGTGTTTACATGGACGGAGGAGATGGGGGTCTAATGCACTACCCTTCTTTGGGGCTACTTGTATTTGGTTGCAATGTTATTGAGAGAACAGAATTTGAATAAATGAGAAAACATGTCTCTCTTCCTTCCCCTAACAGTGCTTAGGAGTCTTGTGCTCTGTGCCCTATAAAAAAGGCATTGGGCTTTGTGGTCTGGTTTATGTGTTAGCCATTGGTTGCTGCATATTTCCTCCTTGCTTTATCGGGGTTTGTGCAAGTCCTCTCATCAATCATCTCAACTTAGTTGATTTGAGAGAACTGCGGTCAGACACTTCCTAGGAATAAATTATACCTATTGAGGTGATTGTGTGTAACCTTCAAATTGTTACCACGTTCCTAAAGTCTTGTGCAGGACAGGTCATGGAACTGATAATTTACATTATTTAAACCTCTGTAAAGCACAAGTTAGTATGCTTATGGCCCAATTCTATCAAGGGCCTATAGCAATAGTCCACTGCCATGTGCTCTGCTGCAAAGACACAAGAGAGCTACTAGCAGAAATTACCAGCAACGCCACTGGCACATCAGCCAGCTGGATGCTCTTCTGGCCCAGGTAAGATGGCTGTGGGCAATCTGAATGCCAGCTTCCAGATCACCCCACAAGGTCTTTTGTGCGACACGGATGTGGCAAAAAAAAAAGTAAGCAGGCACACCTTGATGCAAAAGAGACTTGCGGGGAAAACACACAAGTCTTCTTGACTTGTGAAATTGTTGAAAGGTAGGAGATGGAGGGAGAAAAGAAAAAGGGGGAAGGAAGTGAGGGCAGCAAGGGTGAATGCACAAAAGTAGGAGAGGAGGACCCTTGGAAGACCCATGCAGCCCACCAGCTGCTAGCAAGTCAAGGCGGGAACTGGAGCAATGAGATTCAGGTCTGAGTTGCACACACGTGTGTTCTTCTGTGACTCATGTGCACCTGAGTCACACGTGTCAATGACTTGGATGTGACTCATGTCATTTTCTAATCATGACTCATTTTCGAGTCAGTGGACATGAGTCACATCCAAGTCATTGACACGTGTGACTCAGGTGTACATGAGTCACAGAAGAACATGTGTGTGCAACTCAGACTTGAATCTCATTGCTCCAGTTCCCGCCTTGACTTGCTAGCAGCTGGTGGGCTGCATGGGTCTTCCAAGGGTCCTCCTCTCCCACTTTTGTGCATTCACCCTTGCTGCCCTCACTTCCTTCCCCCTTTTTCTTTTCTCCCTCCATCTCCTGCCTTTCAAGAATTTCACAGTCAATGCTCCTTTACCTCCTTCCCTCAGACTAGTGCCTATTCCCCTTTCTTCCTTCAGCCTGGTTCATTTTAGAGGCTGCTCCCTGGTTCTGGTATTGTGCAGGAGGAAAAAGAACTTCCTCCTGTCCATTCTATCCACCTCAGGCACAATTGTATATGTTTCAATCATGTCACCTCAGGCACTTTCTTTCTAGACTGAACAGACCGAATGTAGCCTTTTCTCATCAGGGAGGTGGCTCAGCCCACAAATCATTTTGGCTGCTCTCTCCTACACCTTTTCCAGCTCCACTATACCTGTTTTTGAACTACAACAAACAGAACTGGACCAGGGACATAACTAAAGAAGTGCAGGGGGGGGCAGTTGCATCGGGCAACACGCTTTAGGGGGGTAACAAGCTGAGCTTGACGCTACTGGCCAAAATTGTGAAATTTTGGTATGTATGAATAATACCATTATGTTATATTCCATTTGACACATGCAGAATGCAATGAAATGAACTAGAGTGTAGTATATCCATTCTATCAAAAGTTATGGCCAAAAAAGAACATGAAAATACAACTGTCACTTCCTGTTGTCACATCACTTCCAGGGCATCATTTAACCCTCTGCACCACTTTCCGCTACACTTTCATTAGCTATGCCAGTGAATTGGACACAATACTCCAGATCTTGCAATCATGATCCTGCAGGCTCACGTGCTAGAAGGCAAATTAGGGACATGGGGAAATGCACAAAAGGCATGGACATCTCTTGCAACAAGCACAGGCACCTTATGCTCGCACCTCAATGGCAATGTGCCAGTGGATAGAGCCCCTGAGCTCCCTGCTATTATGGATGGCTACAGAGACACTTCAGCAGCTGTCAGGTATCAAGTTTTTTTTTTTTTTTTTTGCATGTCAAGTATTTCGTATACATATATTTTCCCCTTTACACATATTTCTATTTACGTTTATTTTCTCTTATTCAACATTTTCCTTCCCATTATTTATTATTGTTCATATAATGCTTTAATACTGACAATACTTCTTTTTCCATTTTCTCCCATATTTCCCCACCCCCCACGAGATCGAAAGACCATTAACTTATATTTTTAACCATACGCACACCTTTTGGATATTAACATAAATATCCTTATTGGCCCCTTCTTCTTTTACCCACTTTATATATCCATTCCATTTCCTTCTTATCTCTATTTGCTTTTCCTCCCAAGTTTTTTCCTGTCCCAGAATTGACAATATGTCTGACTGTATCCATTGATATAAGTAGGTATTCCACACTTCCATATTCCATTTTGTTACATCTCTCCATCCCTTTGCTATAACTGCATGTGCAGCCGTTATTATTGCTTTTAACAGTTCTTTGTCTTGTACTTTATTATTATCCAATATTCCCACAAATATTATTTTACTTACATTTTCTAATTTAATTTTACATAATTCCTCCACTTTTTCTAATATTTGTTGCCAAAAAATTTTTACCTTTGGGCACTCCCACCAAAGATGAATGTAGTATCCCTTTTCCTTTCTACAATGCCAACAATTTGGACTAGTTCCTTTAAACATATGAGATAATTGCAAAGGAGTTCTATACCACTTTAATACAAGTTTCATCTCAAGTTCTCTAAATTTTTCTATTTTTATTTTCCTGATTCCTGTTATTAATCTATCAATTTCCTGCTTTGACAATTTCAGTTCTTTTTCCCACTGATTTTGTATAATCAAGTGACCAACAGTGTTCTACATGGTCCTACTAACTTGGGCTTGGCTCTTCTATTTGAGCAACATTTTCCTTACCTGATTTTCATGTATTCAATTCTATATATAGAGGAGCAACTTGGATTACTTTGGCTGGTCTTCTCCCCAAGATTTACATAACAACTGGCCCCCTCACCTAATCCCAGCACATATATTACAGGTGAGAATGAGCTCAATACACATACAATTTTGTGTTTGTAAGGGCTCATGATCAGAGATTCTAAGAACTTCGAAGACCCTGTCCATGTTCAGCATATTGTTGCCTTCAGCCAAAAGTTTAGAGTTTGAGGCACAGGGAACCAACTGGCATGATGTAACTTCTCCCACCATGCACAGACTCATGACAATGTGAAGATCAGGTGAAAACTGAAACTCAAATCCTGACTGCCTTGTCTGCTGGTTTGCCTATATCCCACCTTGAGTGCCTGGTTTGCTTCCAGACCAGAGAGGTTGATCAAGGCACAAAAGACTTACCTGTGAGACCAGGTAAGTATAAATAGTTAACTCTGGTATGATAGCGCTAAAAATCACAAATTAGATGCCTATAATGCAGACAGGTCTAGAGTGACACATTAAGGGCACAATCCTAACCTGGAGTTAGGCTGGCATAGTTAAGACAGCAACGTTTGGCCAGCACAAGGTACACTGTAAAGTATGTTTGGACCACTCTTGGAGTCAGAGGCCAGCACACTGACATGTGCCATCCTCCCTAACTCTGAGAGTTGTCCAAATGTGCTTTATGGTGGTCCTTGTGCCAGCCAAACTTTGCTGGCCTAACTGCCAGCCTAACTCCAGATTAGGATTGTGCCCTAAATCAAACATTACAGACCTATGATTCAGTTATGATTCTAAGAAAATCACATATCTAAACCCTGATTTTTCACTTCTGTGAATTCCCCCCCCCCAAAAAAATTAGGTTATTTAGCCTGTATTTCCTGCCCTTATCCAGTAATTGGGCACAGACATGGACTGATGGTTGAGCTACCTGAAGCTAAGCAAGGGGATCTGTGGTCTACTTTTGGATGGGAGATGGAATGCCTGGCTGTGACAAGCTGCAGCACCTGTTGTGGCAGAACAGAAGTTAATCGGTAAAGCTGATTAGCCAGTGTGGGAATGTGTGAGAGGGCCAGTTGGCAAAAGCACAGAATACAAGCTTGAGGACCTACCCAGGCTTGATTTACAATGGCCTGTAAGCAGGGCCCGCCTTAAGCCAATGTAACTGGCCCTGTGCTTAAGGGGGCCCTGCCCTATTGGACCCCACCCCTGTTTCATCTTGCTGACTGCTTCTGCACCTGGAGTTCGTTGTTTCCCCAGTGGCCATCTCCCTTTTAAATTTCTCCTTTACAGCAGATAAAGGGGAATTGGAGCTGCAAGCCGAAGGAAATCCACTGCTTCTGCACTTGGAGTGCCATTGCCCCTTTAAGGCTCTGACTCAGCTGCACCTGATCATTAGAACTGAGGAGAGGGCTGGTTTTCTTGCTCCTTTTCACCTGCAAAGGGAGGAAGTTTAGCTAAGGAGGCAGCCTGAGGCAAGCCTTTGCAAAGTGGCTGCTGATCCAACTCCATCACCCTAGCGGAGATAGGGAAATGGGAGGGCAGTCGCAACAGCCCTTCTGTACTGTAGGTTGGAATATGGACTTGGCAGTGGTAAACTGTGCTAAGACCCGCCCCTGTAGGCTGCTGGAGTTTGCAGTCATGAAGAGGAAATTTTAAATCTGGATAAATGCTGGAAGAGTACTCAGCTCAGTGTGGGCAGCTACAGCAGGTAAGGAAACGCCTGTCTCAACTGCAGAGGAGCAGCAGAGTAGGCAGCTATTTATTTTAAACATTTGGCAGACTCCACTAACAGCTGGGAGGGGAGCAATAGATCTCTGCAGATGGAGCAAGTAAGTGGCTCCTGGGGGAAAAAAAGATGCAAAAGCAACAATCATTCCCCTCTAGAGGCAGGGAGTGCCTATAAAATTTACCATGCAACCTAAGCTCCTGCATGTTTACCTGTACTCTGTAAATTCCACTGTGTTCAAAAAGTGGACACTTTTTGTGGACACTTCCTGTGTCTAAGGAAGCAGACATAGGATGAATGGGCTCAAGTACAGCAACTGTTTGGGCTAATTTGGATAACTTTTCTATTTTGATTTCATAGAGCAGGGTCTCTAAATGCCCTGTGTTGCCTTAGGTGATCTGATTTAGAGCTTTTTTGACTTTAAAGGTAGTTTACAGTAGTTCCTTGAACTGGGGCTGCTAGTTGGATTCCAGATGTTAGGAAATAAGTGTTAACATGATGATCCCCTGTATGGGGCGGGAACACTTGGTGGAAGTCATCTGTCGGAGATCCTAAATGTGTGCCCACTGGGATCAGGGCTGGTCTGAAAACATCAGTCAGGCTTGCATGGGCATGAATGTTCCTAGGAATGGGCTGGGTTTGTGTGTTGCGTACAATGGCGTTGTGGCGGTGCCTGGGCCAGTGGAATGACATTGGCTGTTTCCTTTGCTTGTGAGGCAGCAACATGCCTTGCTGTACAATATAAATGGCACTGAGTACCTTGGAGGTCTGTTGTGTGCCGGGTGCTGAGGCCTGGTTTCTACATACAGCCAAAGATGGTGGAAGAATCCTGAGGTGGTGGGATGGCTGTGTCACATCAAGTTGCAGGTGCTCTTCACTCTCTGAGAGCTCCTTTGGGTGCAAAAGAACTTCTTATAAGTAGAAAACTAGCACATTGGGAAGAAAGGGCCTGACCAAAGGTTTCTGCTTGTAGGTAAGGTTGTGGGATACAAATTGGGACAGAGTGCCTATACCTTTAACCACTGTATAGAAGAAGGAATTTTGGCAGGGGCAGTTTTTGAAGCCCTTGCATGATGAGCTGCACCTGCCCAATTCCTTCTCTTATACAATGGTTTAAAGGTATAGGCACTTTGTTCCAGTTTGGATCTGGTAAATTTACTTGTAGGGAGTCTTTTTTTTAAAAGAAAAAATGATTACGATAAGCTCAAAAGAGCTTTCAAATATAGCATCTCTACCTCAAGTAATATTCTGCTTTACTTTCTCAGGATTTTACCACTTTATTCTTCTGTATATGTTGAATATGCTGGACTGGGGGTGGGGGGAATAAAGGAGCTAATATTCAGTGGGGTCAGGCCTGATTGATTTGTGATGTGTTTGATCTTGTGCTTGGAATACAGTAGTTAGCAAGCTTTGTACCCTCTCAGTTACCCTCATGGCTGGGTCTTTTTGGAGTACAGTATTAAGCATTTGAAAAATGTAAAGTGGTAAAATTGAGGGACTGGATGGCCAGCCCTGCCTGTAAATCAATTAAAGGAGAGAATCACACTGTGAAGGCTACATCTGGGACTGAGGATTCCGTGAATCACAGAATACTGTATATGTGTAAAAGCACCATTCAAAAATGGTGGTTTAGACTAGTCTACCCATATAAGCCACCTTGGGCATTTGCTTCAGCATGGGAAATGTGGGGCATAAATTCTTCAAATAAAATAAATAATGGAGTTAATAGTGGGGGTGCTAAGCATTACATACATGTCAACTTTTTCCATTGATGCAAACTAGACAGTAGGTACTAAGGCTTCCCAGGTTCATTAGAGTGTTCACAGGACTCTGGATTGGTAACTGAGTGCATGAGTGGGACCAAAAAAACAGTCATCTGACATGCTACTAGGAAATCTATAATTACACTTCTGCATTATTGGGTTTAAGAATTCTATCTGTGGTTGCTAAGCAGCAATGATTTGATGTGGATGATATTGATGTACTTGCTATTCTGGATAAAACAGCACAGGCACTTCAAAAAATGACCCAACACACAGATGGCATATATGAGACAGAGAGAGAGAGATGCATTGATAATTGCATATTTCCTTTCTATTCTGCTGATACACTAGCTCTAAGAAGAAAAGTGTTTGGGGAAAAAATTCTCCTACACTGGCAATTGTAGTTTAAGGTGATGGCAGTTTCTTACAGAGTGGAAGCTGGTAAAATGAAAAGAAACTGGTGTGTTCTAGGACAGGCAAGATCTTCAAACGATCTAAGTTCTTCGAACGATCTGGAGTAATAAGTGAGCAATGAGATAACTGAGCAAGTTTGGAGTTGACCTTGTCGTATTCAGATGGTAACATGCCCATCCAGGGTGCAATCAGGCCAGAACAGGGAGGTGCAGAGTTCCACTGGCTCTTATCCAACCGGTCTGCTGGCATCATGAAATGGAGAGCTCCAGCCATGAGGACTCCAACTGGCATCTCCTCTTTTCAAGTGATCTTTACAATTGTCTAGAACTTTGACAGGGTAGAGCTTAGCTAGCATTCAGGAGTGGGCCTCTCTATTTTCAACAGCACGTACCAGTGGCATGAGTTGGCAGAGACACCCTCACTGACCCCAGCACACCCCTCTCTCAATGGAGCATCACCTCCTGCTTTGTTGCAGAGCCTCTATGGCACACTCCCATTGGCTGGTGTAGGAGTAAAGTGAAGGAATAGCTGCCACACAAGTCTCTTGGCTAAGGTCTCACGCAGCAGCACCTTCTCCCAACCAGCCAATAGGCCCTCTCCTGAGTTCATATGGGGGCTTTTGGAAGAAATCCCATTGGCCAGCAGAGCTGGTGGGAGAAGATGCCACTGTCACAAAAGGGCAAGGCAGTGGCAGCGAATCCTCTTCTCTCCATCCTTCATCCCTGTTGACAAATGGGGGCAACTTCTCTTTGTCCTGCCATCCAATGATGGGAAGAGAAGGGGCTGCCACTGCCCTTTGCCACCAGTAAGTCTAGTGCAGATTTTGCCCAGGGGCCTCTGTCAACCTGGTGCTGGCACTGAATAGCCTGTGGGAAATGTAGTTTTCCCAGGGGTTACTGTCACCAGTAGCCTGGTGTTCTGCATACCAGCAATGGGCTAGCAGGAAGAAAGCTCTTCTCTGGCCCTGATTAAAATACAGGCCAGAGAAGAATTCAGGAACTACTCATCTTATAGGGCAGGCAAGTATTATGTGTATGTGCTTGATGGCATCACTATCTGTAAGTGTCAAAAAAGAAAATTAATCTGAATTTCAACCACTACAGATAGTACTGATTTAACAGTCTACTTCTATTATACATCAATGATATATTCACATTTAAAAATAGCATGTGCAGCTCTACTTGTTGTAAACATAACATGGAGAGAGAAAACAATAGAAGGTTGAGTTTAAAGGCCCTACTACAGATGTTTGCATCAAATGACTCTGATACCCCGAAAACAAGACAAAAATGTATTGAAAAATATTAAGTGGTGTTATCTAAACAAGTAAGATTGTAAAAAACGAACCCTAATTACCAACATATCAATTAGCAGCACTAAATGGCAAGATAACTATTACAAAAAAAAAAAAAGATCAATTAACATGAGCCCTAAAAGAAAATCAAGATGGCAATTAAGCAAAAGCAAGAAATTTGCGGGCAGGAATAATGAGGACTAATTTAATAATGGAGACATAAATGCAATACCAGCTATAAGGATGAATAATATGTAATATAAGCAAAGCTGTGTAAATTCTACCTTGTAAAACAGCAACCCTTGGCCCAATCCCATCTAAAGCCAGCCCGCCCACCCACCCCACTAAATCAGACATGCCTCTAGAGGGCCACTGAATCCGGGGTGGGGGTGGGGGTGGAGTGGAGTCCCAGAGATTTCTTCCCAGGAAAGAGGCATGTCTCACTGCCTTGATGGCCCTACTTAGACCTGCACCAGCTTTTTTGCTGGCCCAAGTCCGAGTGGTCTCAGGAAGGTGGATCAAGGCTGGGAAGGAGAAAGGATATTAGCAAAACTGTTACCACTGATGCCACCCCTTTCTCAGCCTTGACACCCCAGTCTTTGCTCTGTTCCTCATCCTTTCTGCCCTGTTCAGCCCACTACTGCGCCAACCTACCAGCGCTTACCATTGCTTTGTATTGTACAATGGCATAATAATATTGGCCGTTTTATTCTCAGCCCCCTTTTTAATTACCCCAAGCATGGAATTGGCCTTCTTCACAGCTGTGTCACACTGCTACATTGAACTGTCCACCACTGCTGCAAAATCCCTCTCCTGATCCATCGCACACAGAATCCATTAGCGTACACGTGAAATTTTGATTTCTCGCTCCAATGTGCATCACTTTACGCTTGCTTACATTGAAGCGCATCTGCCGTTTTGCTGCCCCTTCCTCCAGTTTGAAGAGCTCCTACTCGAGCTCTTCGCAATCGCTTCTGGTCTCCACCACCTGGAAAAGTTTTGTCATCTGCGAACTTGGCCGCCAGTTATGAACAAATTGAGAAGCACCAATTTCAAGACCAATCCTTGAGACACACTACTTTTCACCTCTTTCCATTGTGAAAATTGCCCATTTCCATCCACTCTCTGTTTTGTTCTTCAATCAGTTCCTAAGCCATAAGAAGACCTGCCCTCTTATTCCTTGTCTGTTTTCTCAGGAGCCATAGTATTAATGGGTTCATCCACATCTACATGAGCCATGGTTTAAAAAAACAAACACAAAAAACCTAGGATGCTAATGTGACAGCCCCATAACTGGGTCAAGAAAAAAAGGGTGGAGTGAGAGCCTGAGCTCAGAAGGATTAGAAATTACATTCATGTAATGGGAAAACATAATTTCCAATTTTGCCTGTATTTTCCCCTATGCCTGTATGTTCTGCGTGTCTGTTGAGAAAGGAGCCTGTATGTGGTGCCATTGCTTTTTTGGATCTCTACAACTTTAATTATGCAACTCCAAGTTTTGAAATGGGCAAAGGAGTTAGCAAGGAAATGTCAATGTTTGTGAATGCCAATGGCATTAAAGTCTCATAGAATGACTTTTATAAAGACTCCATATATTCTTGGGCAATTGACTTTAACCAACTCATTAGGATAATCATAAATATGCGTGGATAAACAGACTGAGCTGGACTATCAGCTAAATGTTTTCTTTCACTCTCTAATAGCAGGCACATTATTTCTTCAGCTGAACATTACAGCTACACCCTGTTGAACAAAAACAGCAAATATCAAGGACCCGACTGAGCTCAAGAATACTCAAGAAGAGCTGGAGTATTTTTCGCTCTTGTCCCACAGACACCTTATTCTGGTTTAGGATTGCATTTCAATGTCAACTTTTGGAGTGAATTGGGGGGAAACGTTTGACAGCAGCAGTAAAATCTGGTATTATCAATGCACAATAATAAAAGCTTTCCCCAAAGCTGTAATGATCAACTTTCAAGCTCACTTACTTCAAATAAGTAATGACCTTTTAAATCTTTCACCGTTTAAATGTTTATGATATTGGGAATCAATGGGACTTAACGGTGCTTAACCATGTGTTTGTAAATTCATGTAGAGCATCACTAGACCTGGAAGCTGCCACATGTTCACTGAGCATGGTTAGTAGCTCAGTCCATGCTTTGCCTGCAGAATGTCCTGGGTTAAATTCCTGGCATCCCTTTGGGTGGGTGGCAAATACCCAACAGCTAGAGGAAAGCAGCTTTGGGAGGAAACAATTAGAGCAGGAAAAAAAATGCAAGGGAAGAGTTGGGGGCTTAAGCCCCTGATCAATTTGGGGGTTACCTCTTATGGAGCATATAGTAGATAAATCACTTGCACCACTGTGTACCTGCTCTTATTGTAGCTTCTAAACATGGACGTACCCATCTAATCCCTTTCAAAACCATATAATAACTGGATGTTCAGAGCCAGCCTTATGCCAATGTGACCGATGTTGTCACATTGGGCCCTGCGCGTTGGGGTGGGGTGTGGGGCTCCACACCAGTGCGGCAGCAGCTGGGATCCATATGGGCTGTAGGTCAGTGGGACAAGCAGAGCAGCTTTACCTTGGGCCCTCCCACTTGCCCCTTCCTCCGAAGCACCCAAAATGGGCCTCCTGGAAGCAGTTGGCAATGATGTCGTCATGTCACCACCACCAACTATTTCCAGGTGCCACCCCTGGCACCACAAGTGAGTGGGGGGAGTGAGTGGGGGGGCCTGCAGGGAGAGTGGGGTCTCCCATGGGAATGCACCACACTGGACCCCGCTGCTGCTAGAGCTGGCCCTGCAAACCTTAATGTTGAAGTAAAAAATGAACTATTATAATGAAGCAAAATGAAAGTACCTTTAGCACCGTAGAAAAAACCAGCAAGATGAATACACACATCACAGGAAGTGATGTCACACCCCTTCACTTCCTGGCTTGAGAAGCGATAAGATCATGGTGCCTGCTCGCTGGGCACTCATAGCAGCTGGAGCAATTTCACCCCAGCTGCTGCTGCTGTGAGTATTCTCAGAAATCACATCATGTAATGTCATTAGGTTGCACAACATCACGTGATGTCATGCTGTTGCTTCCAGGGTGCCACAGCTCCCGGGTACGCCACTGTCTCAGACCATGGAACTGACACGAGACCAGTGGTGTCATTCAAATGATTTAGGAACAGGAACTCACTTTTGATTGGCACTTGTTGGGAACCCGGAACCAGCCACGGAGCCTGTTAGAATCCGGAACGCCCGTTCTGGTCCGTTCCCCCTGAATGACATCACTGCACGAGACACAATGGGGTTACAGTCACTACAAAAAGGAACCAGAGAAGAGAGCACATTTTGTGTTTTCTTTCTAGCATGGCTTGCTTTGAATCGCACTCTGTTTAGTCGTGACACATGTGGCTTTCAGTTCTTCAGGGGGGAAACCTACAGTTTCATGACCCTTTTGGTGAATGGTGCATGAAATTATGTTTCTCGTTTACTTGCGAGTTACATCCCACAAAGGACTTTAAATTTAAAAATTATGCAGGAGTCTGGTGGCTTGAACTATCTATGAACCCTTTTCTCTCTCCCACTGTGGATGAACCTGAAAGTATGTTTTGGGGGAAAGAGTAAATTAAGTGATCTGTTTTGTTTTACAAGCACCTTTGAACAGAAGTTTCTCCAGAGTGCAAAGCTTTTCAGTACCACTTTTCCCAGTGTCTTACTACTAGCTGTCCGGATGTGTAATATGCCAGAGAATATTCAGGCTGGATTCAGCTACAGCTGTAGCCAGCAACTTGAATGTGTTTTCCATGCAGGTAGAAATGCTTGCAGTTTTTTTTTATTATCCTTAATTCAGGCATCCTACTAAGGGTATCATTGCTTGTAACCTGCACAAATTCTTTCTGGCTTTAAAGACCAATTTGACGGCTACCAAAGCAGAACAAAGTCCACCTGCATATCTGAACATATTCTGTGACTGTTCACATCAGCGATGTATGTAGCCTGTCAAAAGGATGTTATTGGCATTCTTTTGATGTGCAGTGCAATCACATCAATGCTAGCAGCTTGATGCTTTCATCTGTGTGTGGCTGGTACTGATAGACATTTTGTGATACTTGGCAAGCTCTAGCCAAGCTCCAAAACTGGAACCGCACACCCAGCCAGAGTTCCCAGCTATTTTCCCCAGATGTACCAGGTGTGGTCTCCAATTGTTCCCCTTGATCTGAATCTCAGCCAACTCTGATCATCCTTGCCATGCCAACAGTTTCCCACCCCATGGGCTTGTTCATCTAGGCTGCTAGAGATTTGTTGTTGTTGTTCAGTCGCTAAGTCATGTCCGACTCTTTGCAACCCCGTGGACCACAGCACGCCAGGCCTCCCTGTCCTCCACTAGCTTCATGAGTTTGCCCAACTTCATGTTCATTGCTTCGGTGACACTGTCTAACCATCTCATCCTCTGCCGCCCCCTTCTCCTTTTGCCTTCGATCTTTCCCAGCATGAGGGTCTTTTCTAAAGAGTCCTCTCTTCTCATGAGGTGGCCAAAGTATTGGAGCTTCAGCTTCAGGATTTGTCCTTCCAGGGAGCAATCAGGCTGGACTTCCTGGAGGATTGACCGATTGGATCTCCTTACAGTCCAGGGGACGCTCAAGAGTCTTTTCCAACACCATAATTCAAAAGCATCTATTCTTGGCGCTCTGCCTTTTGTATGGTCCAGCTCTCACAGCCATACATGACTACTGGGAAAACCATAGCTTTGACTATGCGTGCTAGAGATTAGCAGCCAATTTAAAGGAAACCGCCTTTAACAACCACAAGCCACCCAAGCTTTTTCCTAGACAGTGCACAATATTAAGGGTTACACCTTCTGAGCCGACGCTGCTTTTTCCATAGAGCCACATGGAACAGCCAAGCATTAACTGTGCCCAGTCTTTCAAAAGCACCTTTACTTGGGCTGTGCAAGTAATGTAGAGAGGCCTATAAAATAGGTTTAACATGGCACCTGCTGAGAAACCTATAAAACTGTGGTACAGGTAGGAGTCACTGCAGAAGTAGAACAGGCATCACTGTTCATCCTAACACAGTTTCCTTCCCTGTGTCTGTTTGATGGTGCCTCCTTTGTACTTTTATACACCTTTACAATATGGAGCGGGTGGCTGGGGGGGGGGCAGCCCCAGATGATGTACTGTGGCATAGGGGGGTGACAGTGTGCCGTTTGGCAGAAGATGGGCCATCCCACCCACCCCCAAGGCTCCAAATGGTTGAAAATAGCTGTCCCAGAAGCGATTTGGTGGTGTGTGCAATCACGATGACGCCATTGTGTCACGGTCAAATCACCTCCAGGTGTCATGCCGGTGCTCCAGTAAGTAGGGGGGTGTTGTGTGGAATGGGAGTGGCGAGGGCCCTGGGTGGCACATACTCTCGGGACGCCACTGCTTCTTTGTGCTTTTTTTTAAAGCCACGTTTGGTGCAAAACATCTTCTCATTCTTTCTGTTGCGTGAATTGCTTTGAGAACTTCTTCGTTGAAAAGCAGTATATAATTATTCTAAATTAGGTAATAGGAGACCTTATTGGCTTACTGAAGCCAGAGGGTACATAGTGAGGGGGGGGGGAAAGGTACCTATTAAACAATATTTCAAAATTCAGCCTTTGACTGCCATTCTGCAATCTGGTTAAATGTGAGCACTTTATTGAAGGCAGGATTCATGCATAGACTCTTGCATTTGTCAGGTCGACATATCAGATTATTGTCCTGCGTTTTAAGTGCGTCCTCTCCCTAGTTACCAGTTCCATTGTCAGAATGTAGGGAGCTAGTTTTGTTTTCAACACGGCTGGCCCTGATTTCAAGCAGCAGCTATTTTTGATAGCACGCAACAGCAGTGAGAGCCTTGACAACACTGACCATCTCTTGGATACTGCACACATGTGGACACGATCCAACTATCAGAATTGTTTGCACAGCCTGGAGGCTGGATGGAAGAAGCAAGCATAAACAGAGAGCACAATCCTAACCTGGAGTTAGGCCAGCACAGTTAGGCCAGCAAAGTTTGGCCGGCACGACTCCAGGTTGGGATTGCCCCCTAAGGCGTTCATGGCCGGACTCCGTGCTAGAACAGTAGAAAGCCTACTGGGTTGTGTGCCATGGTCTAAACTAGTGCCATACTAAATAAGATCTGAAAACTAAAACCTAAAGTTGAAAACTGTAGATAAAAACTAAGACTAAAACCAAGAACTATTTAGTGTGGCACAAGTTTAGACCAGGGCACTTAACCTGGGAAGCCTTCTGCTGTTCCATGCAGAGCTTCATTTGAGCCTGGGCTCGTGTTGCCTCAATCATGACATCTAATTGGAAAGCTGTGGCTCGGGTCTAGAAGTGGAAGCTTCTGGAGCATGTGCAGAGGGCACTACTGCCCCACTAAGCAACCATTCTTTCTGAGATTCAAGTCATAGTCATCGTGACACAGTGACTTTCAGCATGGGGCATCTCCGATGACTTAAGTACGCTGACGGGCTTCTTGCTTCCCTCCCTCCCCCTGGATTGCAGCTTCTTGGGTGAATCTTGAGTGGAGGCTTGTGAATACTTTCCAAGTTGCAATTAAAGTCAGTGATCAGGAGGAAAAGACTCAGCGACAGCAGTGGGTACCCAGAATAATACGTGGCTCTCTGAATCCCACCAGCTCAGCATTTAGAGCCACCTGTGCAGGCAGGTAAGGCTTCAAGCTGCACAGGGGAGTAAGGAGGGCAGCAGGGGGTGGGGAGAGGGCGTTTCTGGGTGGGGAGGGTGGAATGGGGGCAGATCAGGCTTGGCAGATTACCCGCTTCCCCAACCCACTTCCTGGGCCAAATTGCACCATTTAGATTTCCACCAGCTATCTGAGTACCCCTTTAGAACTGTCTGGGGCATTGCTTGGAGTAATATCCCCTTACCTCCAGCTGGCTCTCAACTAGCACTGGATATAGAATATATATTACCATAGTGAGCATGCAGACCTGCAGCCCAATCCTAGGCATGCCTACTCAGAACTCAAGTTCCATTGAGTTCAGTGGAGCTTACTCCCAGGGAAGTATGTATAAGATTGCAACTTTACATAGCACTGAGTCTTTGGCAGATAGTTGAACATGTGCTGTTGCTGCCCTCTATCGCTAGAGATTTAGATGTTTATTAGTAGTTTGTCCAAACAGCAGGACTTCACAGAGATTTGATTTTCCTCTGTAAACCACTTTGCGAACTGTTTTGTTGAAAAACTGTATATATAAATACTCATAATCAGGATCAATCTGCCGACTCATTGTTATGGCTGACAGTGCACAGTTCTTGTTGCCACATCGGAAAAAGGCTATTGTGGAGCTGGAAAGGCCTTCAATTTAGGGCTTTAGAATAAAAGTTGCACAGGTGGAGCAGGAGACATGATTAAGGGCCCTGTCCTATTCAATTTTCCAGCACCAGTGCAGCTGCGTGACTGCCATCCCCCCAGTGCAAGATACAGTGCATGTCCTATTGGCATGGCTGCAGCAGTGCTAGAAGGTTGATGGGAACTTAAGGCTTATAAAATAATGCTTGGTATGGAAAGACAGAGAAAGAGAGTCTTCCCCCTCTCTCACAGCAGTGAAAGGAATAATCCAAAGAAACTGATTGACATGAGCTTTAAAACAGATAAGAAGGATGGAACTCACAGAAGGCATAATCACAAGGGCAATAGCCTTAGCTGGCTTGGGGAACCCAATCCTAAACCCCAGCTGCGCCCAGAGGAACAGCAGCGCTGAAATGGCCGCCGTTGTATCCTATGGGGCTGGGGCAGCTGCCACAGCCTCCTTGGAGTCGGGGAATGTTTGTTCGACGCCGTGGAAAGCCCTGGTGGCCCCAATGGGTTTCCTCTAATCCGGCTATTTAGTGGTTGCAGAACTGGGGAGGCCTGGGAGGGCGTGTGCATGCTTTCTGTGAGCACCACGTGAGATATAGCTCCGTGCTGTGGATCCTGTGGGTCTGAACGCTGGTCTGTCTGGCACGGTCTTTAGTCCTGGGACTGGAGTGCTATGACTGGTTGCAGGGTGTATTCTGTGCCCGATATTTTGCGATGGGGAATTGGGTAGGATGGAACCCAGTGATGAGAGTTATCCTTTTTCCCCCTTCCTTTTCCCCCTTCCTTTTTAGGAGTTTTCCCCCTTCCTTTTTTTCTATGGTTTTTTTCTCTCTACATCTGCTCTGAAGTTGATGTAACTTGGGTTGATAGGAGTGTCTGGAGTGGGCCCCTTTTCTACCAATGACACACTGGAGATTGCATTTCTACCAATGTTGCTCTAACACACCATTGGTAGAAAATGTAAGATGCCTGCATGCACACAGGGGTATGTCTATACTGCCTTTACACAGCATTCAAGGCAGTGTACAGAGGCAGGCTGATCTAAACCACCATGTTATGGTGAATGTGGATTCCTACCCACCCTGTCCACATATCTCCCCTGGTTTGGGGTTTACACTGACTGCAGCTGCACTGATGGTAAAAGTCCACTGCCACCCTCTTGTGCCCCCACCCCTGGCATAACTGCCAGTGGAACTGAGGCTGTGGGGGGTGGGGCTTCATCATTGCTGGGGCAGCTGCACTTTTCCCAGCATCCAAGGACACCCGCCATATCAGCATCACTCAGAAGAGCATTTCTGAAGTAGGCTTGCGCAATAAGGCTCCCTGCAAAACGGGTGGCAAGTTATGCAGCAAAACTCCAAAATCCTGCTCAAATTCTCATTGGATGCAATGACCGGCGTCCTTAGTCTCTTGCACCAGTGCAACATGTTGACACCATCTCTAGCACGGTGTTCCCAAATATCACACCATGTCCTCCATCAAAGCCCCACAGACATCTGTTCCTGCAAAACTATCCACTCACGGTGGACCAAGGAACTCTTCTTGCCAGCCATCAGCAAAACAATTGTTACTGTTTGCAGTAAAACCCAACATTATTCACTGTGCTGTTTATCTTCCAAGAAAGTATCCAGAACGTTGGACTAAGCCACCCAAAGCATTGTTTTAAATCTAAAGCGGCACCTGGTGATTAACTGTGTGCCAACAAAAGCAAAACATTGGCAGCACAATGAATAGCTAAAAACAGGAGGCCAAGTTTTCAGGGCAAATTCTTTATATGATGAATTATGAAAAGCTGGCAATAGGAACAGAAAGGGTTCATCTACACAAGGGGAGCTGCAAGACAGAAGGTTCCTGGAGTGAAAGATATGGTGTAGCCAAACCCCAAGAGAAATGTTCTCTAGGCTTAGGGCCGGTTCACACAACCATTATCTTCCTCCACCCCTTGCTTGTGCTATCTATGTTCACAGTAAACAAGCAACCAACTTTGGAAATGTTGTTTGAAAACATTTTTTTTTCAAATTCCCCATTCATCCATTTAAAATATTTTCTTTCCAACCACCTCTTGTAACCTTGCCCAATTCCATCACCAGTTTTTGTTTCCAGAAAACCCTCTCCAAGTTTAAGGTTTACCTCTCAAATCACATCTGTTTCATTCAGAGTTAGAGGACTAGAACTAGATGCAGGGCAGCCACACAGAAACAACACAAGTGCAAAGGGGGCTGTATGTTTATGCACCGTCAGTACTGTAAATCCCTTGGTGCAGTGTGATTGTCAGTGGAAGTGTATTGTGCATGGCACTTTTTAGGAACATTAGAGAAAAGTGTGAATAGTAGGACACACAGAACAAGCCAAATTTCAAGTAGGTAATTAATTTTTCCACTGAAATCCACTGCTTTGGAGCTGGAAAATGAAATCCACCATTGATTTTTCCCCCCCAGTAATATTCATTCCTGTGTTATGTATAATTGCTGTGATTTTAAACCCATTTCTGCTCCAGGTTGCATATATGCAACAGGAGCCAAATGTGCACACATGCAGGCTGGGCATTAAGGACCTATGTTTCTCTACTAACTAATAGGTTCTTTCGCCTAGTGCTCCCTTCCCCTATCTCCATTCCCTATGGTTCTCAACTAGGCTATAGCTGCAAGCCATCCATTAGTCTGCCCACAAATTGGGGGGGGGGTCATGCTAGGGGAAGGGATACATTTCCTCCCAGTACTGTTTCCCTGATCTAAGTTGCCCTTTCAAAGCTATTTGCATCATAGGGAAAACATAGAGGTATCTCTATGAAATCTGTAAATATACTCCTGTTTGTTGGAAAAGCACCCAGTGGTGCAGTGGATAAAAACTAGAACATTTCTTCCTTCCTTCCAATCTGTCTGTGAAAAAGGTACCCTTTGAAACAGTGCTTTGGCCTATTACAACTGGCAATTAGAGGACCATGACATGCATTTGAGTGTAGCAAGCACATTGCCCTCAGCCCCACCCATCCCAAACTTTTACCCTAGACCAATGGTTCCCACACTGTGGGTTAGAACCTACCAATGGGTGATGAGCCAATTTTAGGTGGGTCGCAATGCACCTGGAGCAGCCATATTGAAAATATAGGACGATGGGCTGCTGGAAAGGGAGTGGACTGTGTGGTGGTTTTGCTAGTGTCAAGGTTGTAAATGGGATTTTTTTTTCCTTTCTGATTCACATTGCTATTGGAAAACTGCTGAGAAATAACCCAACTTGTTGCTGCATTTTTGGGAAAGCAGCAGGCTCTGGTGTCACAATGATGGCATTTCCAGCCATGACATCACTTCCGGCGGGTCCCGGACAGCTTGTCATTCTAGAAAGTGAGTCCCGGTGCTAAAATGTTTGAGAACGACTGCCCTGGCCTTCGATAGTGGCAGCTGTTCTTTGTCTCTATGCGAAGTCTCTTTGCTTGCTGTGAAATCAGAACATAGTGACAGTCTGTTGCCATAGAAGCAGCTGAGCTTTGTCTCAGAGAGCCAGTGGTGGAAAGTTAGAGAGAAGACAGAAACAAAGTATGTATGTTAATGCGGGAGTGAAAAATGGGAAGGCAAAATCTGTGTTTTCAACAACTGGGAACCACTGTTCTGGCATGGACGTATAATGGCAATTTTGGTCAAAGGAAGCAAAAAGTCACATGGCAATCTGGTTTCCTGTTTGTAAGAGTTGTGGATGGGGAGGATTTTCACACACTCAAGTTTCATTACTTCATTACATTTCATTCATTACATTTCAAGCTCATGGGCTGAGCTCAGGGCTGGCTGTCCAGGAAGTTGATTGGTTGCCTCTGGCAACAGTTGGTTGTGGAGGGCGCCCAGCTCCATCTATTCACTAGCCTCTACTGCTACTCAGAGACACTCTAGCCCAGGGGTGTCAAACTCGCTGGGCTGAATACATTCAAGGTGCCTGCTGAGGGTCGAAAGTGTTGTCATTAAGCAGGAAGTGATGTCGGTAACCAGGTCATGAAACAGACCGTGCCAGAAATAAGCACTTTCTTCTCATGTGGAAACTCATTTAGCTGCCAACGGCAGAAAAGACTCAAATATTGATCATATTTCCAATTATTATGTGGGCCATCCATTCACCAGTGACACCTCAGCACAGCAAAGCAGCACTGCTGATTGTGGTCCTGGAAGAGCCCAAGGGCCAGATAAAGAGCTTCTGGGGGCAGCATCCGCCCCTGGGCCTTATGTTTGGCACCCCTGCTGTAGCCAATCACTGTCTTTGTGTCCGTACTTCCTCTTCTGCATCTTCTCTTCCTTTTCTGATTCAGGGAGGAGGAGAGGCCGGTACATCACCAGACCTGGGCTGGGGGGGGGGGCATGTCTGCTATGGCGCCTCAGTTGCCAGGAGGTCTTGGGATGGCTTTAAGCTGAGCCAGCTCTCCCACCTCTTTTATGACCTGTGAAGTTTGGCCTTCCTATCATTGTTGGTTGGGAGTGCTTTGAAGAATGGTAGCCTGCTGAGAGCAGAAGGAACAGTATGCATCCCCTTGCTCTCTCTTGCAGCCAGCACACCCCAGGAAGCCTCCCCACCCTGAGCTCCAACCAGCAACCCCCCCCCTCCAAGAGGCAAAACTTCTATTTCAGCCATAATGGGAGCTGTAAAGGTCACTTGAAGGATGATCTGTTTGCGCTTCTTACCCTCTTCTCCATACCCATGTTGCTGTTGGCCACAGCGTCTTCACTCTTCCCCCAGACTGCTCTCGTCCTGTCACATGAATTAGGCAGCCTGATTAGCTGATAATGTAAAGCAGACCATGTTGAGATAGTGAGTAGGAAAAAAAAAATAACTTATAGCAGGGAGTGTGTTTCTCCCAGTGGAGGATGTATGTGAACATCCTCCACTGAGTGATGAATGAATGGTGTGAACCGGGAAGGAGAGAACAGAAAGGGCCTAGCTTTGCACAGCGGGGGGGGGGGGTGCTGGTGGTAGTGGGGAAATCGTGTTTAGTGTGCAGTAAATTTCTCATATTTCTAAGTCATGGGAGGGCACGCTTGGCAAGATGTTGAGATGTATGCCCCTATATGTCAACCCCCTTGTAAAACCGGTGCCGTTGTTCGCTCATTTTTCACCCCAGCTTGTAAGTAGGTCTCGTATATCTTCACAAACTGCTGCATCCCAGGTTTCTCCCACCTTTTCCCCCCTGTTCCCTTGTGTCAATTAGATTCCAGCAGGGGACGTGATTTATGAAAGCACTTCATCAAAATAATCACCCTGAGAGCTCGAGAAAACGTCAAGCGCAAGACCCGCATCCAGAGATGTGGAATCCGCATTTCTCCAGCGCTGCTTAGCAAATTGATCCCTCTTGGCTGTGCATCGGTGCCGCTTCTTTAGCTTCCGTAATTTGATTTTTGCCAGAACCGAGACCAAGGTCATTGGCCCTTTTAGGTCAGGTGAAATGTCGCTGGCTCATCTGGGGGGAATCTGTTCTGACAGTCCTGTGTGATGTTACTTCGCACGTGTTTTCCTTGTGCTTGCGGCTGACAGGTAGAGCTCTCCTTCTATGAAATGTTTCGCCTGTCACCAAATGACAGGTGCTAAAAGGCCCCGAAGAAGGCTTGCTGCAGCGTATCTGTGCAGTGAAATTTACAAAAATGTGCACTGACTTTTGGAAATGGCCATGTTGAACAATAAAGAAAGCCCTCCAGTTCTCAGAGAGGCTTTAGTCAGATGCCTGGTTCCACCAATGGCTTTCCAAGTGTCTTTAATCTCCCTGGTTAGACATAATTTTAATGTATCCTTCCTGTTGCACGTTCTTTCCTGCTGTAGTAGTAGTAGTAGTAGTAGTAATAATAATAATACATGTATTTATATACCGCCTTTCTTAAGATCACTGGATTTCTCTAATGACCGTAACTCAAGGCAGTTTACATAGGCAGACTTTTATTCACAAACCCAAAGGTTTTTACAATTTACAGAAATGTTTTATCTTTCAAGAACTACACACATACAGATGGATCTTTCTGGATTTAGTCCTTCTTTCTTAGCCACCCATCTGTCTTCTGCTGGCTGATAAGAGGCTTCCCTGCTCCCACCAGAGACGCAGCTGACTTCAGCACACTCCTCCTCCCACAAGGCAGCTGGAACTCAGCTTTTAATCAGCCACAAGGTCTGCTGCTCAGAGAGACTTCCGGTAGTCTCGAGCTAACTGTAACCACCAGAGAATAAATAAGTGGCCCATTTCACCCACATTACTGTCCCACCTGTCCAGAGCATGGACAATGAAAATGCGGATGGATGTTTTTTTCAAGGGTAAACATCAGATAGTTTGTGATTCTTGCAGACTGAGACCGAGATGAGAAGTAGGGCTAAAGTCCATGGTTCAAATTTACTGGGATTATCCATTTGCTTCTGTCTAAGAAGCTAAATCAGGGTTGGAATTTATAATTGTCTTGGTTAGTAACCTCACATATAATTTGGACCAGTGCTTCCCAGACTGTGGGTCAGGCCCCAGCAATGGGTTGTGAGCCACTTTCAGGTGGGTTGCGAAGCACCTAGAGCAGCCATATTGAAAATATGGGATGCTGGAAAGGGGGAGGGCTGTGTGGTTGTTTTGTTTGTGTTGAGATTGTAAATAGGCTTTTTTTCCTAATTCACTTTGCTATTGGAAAATGGCTGAGAAGTAGCCCAACTTATTGCAGCATTCTCTGGAAAGCAGCAGGCTCTGACATCACAGTGACAGCACTAATATTTAGCAGGGGGAGAGCAATTGCCCATTGTCACCTCTGCGCAGTGTCTTTTCTAGTGGCTGGTGGTGTTCCACTTTTTTTTTTTTTAAGATTGTGAGCCCTTTGGGACAGGGAGCCATTTAACTGGGGTTGTTTTGTTTTTGGCCCATGAACCGCTTTGTGAACTTCTTGTTGAATTAATGTGTTTTCCCATAAATGAAAAAAAAAATCAGATATCAGCCCACATCTGAACCCTAAACCTTACTGAAATCAGATCATTAACCTTTAGGACAAACGCAACGTGTTTATTTAATTGATTGGGTCAGAAATGTCTGCTAAAAGATCACGGAAACTATAAAAGGAGTAAAGATCTTCAAAGTCTGCCTCTTTGCATTTCTCAAATCGCCCCAGGAATCTGTCCATGTACAAGAGAATTGACCTTTATTTTCCTACAGTGTATTTTCTTTTTAAACAATGCCGAACTTTAATTATGAGACAAGTGTATAATATGAAGAGACACAGCAAGGCCTGGGGTCCAGCAAGGAAGGACGTCTATCAGGGCTGACTCCTGGTTTGAGGGGATCCCCTTCAAGTCACTTTTAGTAGGTACCTCCTTGTGCAGGCCCCACCCCTTTCCTACGGAGATGAACTGTCATGGTGGCTGCTCTGTCATGTGACATTTTGTGTGTGTGTGTGTGTGTGTGTGTGTGTGTGTGTGTGTGTGTGTGTGTGATTCAGTTAGGCACAGCCACAGCTCAGGAGTCTAGTTAGTTCAGGGAGCAGCTGCTGGTTTGTTCCCTGTCTGAAGCTGGCCTGCACTCCTATGAAACCGCAGGCTCCTGAGTAAAACAGCCAATCTGCACATCTGGCTGTTGAAGCTCCACCTTCCCTCTTCAAGGGAACCTCTTCAGTCTCCCTCCACTTTCTATGAGGTTTTCCGTTTAGGGATCCTCCCATTACTTTGGGGCTGTTCCTGACCAGCGAGCATTGTTGGCAAGGAAAAGGTGGGGTAGAAACGTTTTAAATAAATATTGAATGCAATGCATTTTTCCCTCTGTTCCCTCTGCAACTCTGTTCGCAACTTCCTTCCCCCCACTTTGTTCAGTGTGTGGATATCGCTAATTTCTTTGACTGCCCTCTTTCGAGAACACACATCCCTGACCCTGTCCCTCCCCGTCCCTAACGTGAATAGCCACGTTTTATTTTAACTACGTTGCAGCGTTTTTACTGCTCCATGTGCCCAGGAAGGTTGCAAATGTGCCATGTAGCACGTTTGCACGGACTCTGGAGTTGGGGAGGCTTGCGGGTGCGGACATACACGGGCCTCCTGCGCCAATTCTGGACTTGCGCTGGAAAGTATAGGTTGGCCTGGCCTGGGATGCGTGAGAGGGCGTCACAGGAGCAGACCTGGCAAGGGGAAGGCGGTGGAGGAGGCATCCATGGGCACACCGGCCTGGGGAGGGGACTGGCCGACGTAGGCCAGCTCCAACCCGCTGGCCCTGGCCTGGTCAGCCTTTCCTGGGCCCTCGGATCTGGCGCAGATCCAAGGAGCCCTGTTGGGATGGCTGCCTCGTGACACAGGGTAAGGGTTGTGCTGCAGCCAGCCCCGATCCCACACTGGCGATGGGCTCATCCTTCCCAATTCCCTTCCGATTGGTAGGTCAAAACATGTCCCTTCCTTTCAATGCTTCCCTTTCCAGGCCAGCCGCTCGTGACTAGGCTGGGACCAGATCACTTCTGCAGTCTGCTGCAGTGCAAACATGATTTAAACTGGCACCAATATGGAGTGGTGGGCAGGGTTTGATCCTTCAGAAAACGTTGAGACTCACTCAGATGTCCTCAGCATAGAAATACTAAGAACCTTGTAGGTCTTCCCCCAGTATTGGAGCCCAAATCCCTGCACACAGAACACATAATCAATTGCTTTGGCTATAATCTTTAATTTCCAAGAGACAATTGCATGTGTGGACATAGGTTGGGAAAATTTTCCATAGATGCAGAAATACCAAGCTTTCTGGAAGCGCTCACATTGTCTCAGTTTTTATAAACCCTTTTCATGGTAACTGATAAACCTCTCTCTAAACCAATCATGAGCTTTGATTACAAATTAAGGTCTGCACTGAAGGATCCTAAGCATGTTTACTCAGAGATAAATCCTGTTGGGTTCAACGGACTTCATGTCCTTTTCGGCAAAGAGCTACACTGCTGGGTGCTGCAGAAATCAAGACAATTTCACTCACCAATCAGCTAGCTAAATGCATGCAAGACTGATTATGTTGTGTTCCAGGGCCCACCCATTTCTACGGACTCTAACAGCACAATCCTACATAAGTCTACTCACATGTAATTCCCATTTTCTACAATGAGGTTTACTCCCAGGAAAGGGTGCATAAGATTGCAGCCTAAGTTTCAAAAAGAATGTAGCCCAAAAGGGAAGTTTTTTCTGTTAGCCAATTTTGTCCTGGTTTGGTTTCTAACCATACTTTGTCTCCTTCCTCTAGCCTGAGCATTGTATTCCCTGAGGTCCTTTCAGAAAATTTCAGAGTGACCTTATAATTGCCTGAGCTGATAAGATTCACAAACTTTTCTATACCACGCTTTACCAGTACAGCCGTTGCATTCTGGCTTGCTTCCAGGTTGTATGCAAATACATAGGCTCCAGGGACTTGGCAGGTAAAGATGCCTGTAGTCTCATTGTAATGTTGCTGCTCGTTGTAGATGACATTGCGAAACACAATGGGGCGGTCAGGCGCTGGATGGTTGTAGCCCAATTCTAAAGCAAAGGCGGATTTCTTTGGGGAATGGCTGATTCCAGGTGGTCCTGGTAGTCCTTGTTCACCCGGAGGTCCAGGTAGACCTAAACAAACAATGGGGGGGGGATCAAGTCAGATCACCGCCATCGCCATGTGTGTGACCCCTCCCCCCACACAACCCAGTTAGCAAATGGCAATCCAGCCCTTTGCCTTCTTCCCACACAATCCTTTTCCATACAACAGGAAGTGAGGGAGACACTGGAAGCTCCCAACATTTCCTGCACTTCCTGCTTCATTTAAAGGGGCTGCGCAAAGAAGGAGCCAGGTGAGTGGCTGGGGAACTGGGTCGCTGCCTTCGGTGCAGTTTTCTGTTCCTTTTTGGAGTGGTGCCTTACAGCAGGAAGTGCCGTTCCTGCTTTCTTGGAAGGAGCCAAGGGACGTGGACTGGTGTGGCTCCATCTATGGTGAGCTGGAGGGAGGTGGTGACCGGGCAACCACTCGCCACTCCTCCTTGGCCCAGATCCCAACCAGAGTCACAGAGCAAGAGAGGCACCATCCCCCCCCCAAGGCAGGGAGAGGAGCCTTTCCACATGGCACCTTCACCAGCACAATCCTGTATGTGCCCTCTTAGAAGCAAGCACCATTGTGTTATTCTTACTCCTTTGAAAGTATGTATAGCATCCTCTCCCTTCTCCCCCCACCCCAGATTCCTATCGGATTCACACTGCAAAAGTTCAAGCCAAAGCTGGTTTTGCTCCTGTCTCTCCTACCCGCCACAAGCAAGGGGGAGGAGACGGTTGGCCTTTAAGGATGAAAGCATGAGAACTGGGGTAGAAGGGCTCCCCGCTCCCTGGTGTCAGCCCAGGGCACTGGCCACTTCCTCAAATAACTCAAAACTCACGGATCTTGAACAACCACATGAGTTTTCCAACCATATGTTCAAAACCCACACAGAAGACTCCAAGATCACAGATTAAGAATTGAAAAAGGTACTTGGCTTATTCCCAAGAAAATAACTCAAGAGATGACAGAACCCAGATGGGTTTTGCATCCCAATGCACACCACATCTGTGGGAAATGGTTTCCACATGGATTTTTGCCATTTGTTTGGGCCAGGGGAATGAAAAGAGGAAACCTGATTGAGAACAGTATGAAAAGAACAGGAGAGAGCTAATATTTGAGCCATTGATTAGGTTAGGCATGGAAGGAGGTAGAGCAAAATAGTGTGAATTCCAGAGCTCTGTGTATTCTTGATTTTATTTTTTCCAATATACATTGTACTTTCAATGGAGAACGAATTCATAAATATGATCAAGGAACATGTAACAGATGCCAATTGTAAATTCAATGAACTTAAAGTGTGTTTAAAGATGGCCTTAGTCTTTTTTCTGTACAAAAGTAAAGCAGAAGCCTACAGCCTTATCCAATCTGGGCCTTCTGCTGAATTGATTGTGTTCCAACAATCAATAAAAAAAACCAGTATTTATATACCCCTTTTCAACTGCTTTTCAACAAAAGGTTCAGAAAGTGGTTTACACGCATAAAAATAAAGTTTAAATGGCTCCCTGTCCCAAATGGCTCACCATCTTAAAAAATGCAGGACACCACCAGCAACAGCCACTAGAAAAGACCCTGTGCTGGGATGAAGAAGGACAGTTACTCTCCCCCTGTTAAATATAAGAGGAACATCACTTGAAAAAGTGCCTCTTGCCCATTCAGCAGGCCTGGGCCACTGGCACAGGAGCCACAGCAGTGGTGAATGGCAAGGGGCCGCCAGTGTGAATGCCCAGTGATTGCACATGCCCCCAGAGCTCCCAGTCACCAGCAGGGCTGGCTGGCTGGTGGCATGACAATGTTCTGGAATATGATTGTATTCAGATAAGGTCTGACATATCTAGGTAAAGAAAGGAGTCATTAGCTTGTTAGGATATCCAAGAAGATATCTATGATGCAGCCTATGTGGTAGAGCGTATACTTTGCTCATATGGAATTTCAGGCTCAGTAATAACTTCAAAACATCTTGATTTCCGCAGTTGAAGGACTCCTGATTCCAGGGCAAAATGTCACAGTTCACTATGAATTCAGCTCACGTTACCTACGATCCTGTGATCTCCGGATAGCACTCTTGCTCCAGCAGCACCTGGAATTCCCCGAGGACCAGGGGGGCCAGGTGGACCAGGGGGCCCAGGTAGGCCCGGTAGGCCAGGTGGACCAGGAAGGCCTTGAAAGCCGGGAGGGCCAGGAGGACCGGGAGGGCCAGGAACAACGGATTCTGATTCTCCAGTTCTGACCGAAATGACTGTCAAAATCCAGACAACTATAGTAAAAGAAATTTGAAAAACTTCACTTCAGCTGGTTGATATCGAAGAGGTTCTTATACTTACAGGTTTTTCTCTTCACTGCATTACTGTACACTTAGTAATGGACATACCAGTGGCCAGCCCAAGACCTCCTGCCCAGAGGCGTATACAGGGCGACGTGAGGCAATGCAGGGGCAGCGGGCACTGGTTGCAGGGGTGGGCACAGCGGGTGGGCAAAAGCAGAGCACTTTTCGGCCCACCTTTATCAGGGGTGGAGGGGTGGGACACTGTTCTTTCAAAGGACATTGAACGTTCAAAGAAGAGAAGGTTGTGCACTCTTCAGAAATGTCACCTTCTACTAAGAGATTCAAACCCTGGGAAACTTGTACTCCAACGTTCTTGCCACAGGAACAGAACTAACGTGAAACCCACTGCCCAAAAGAAGAAACAAACCTGGCCAAAAGAGGCTGTGAGATTGTGGTGTCACCATCTTCGTGAGGAGATTTCAGAATGGATTCCTCTCTTGAGTAGCAGTTCTTCTCAATGCTTCTTCCTCTCAGATCTTCCGATGTAGGATTGAAACGAATAAACGCAACCACTAATTTTAAAACAGTACCCTTAAAGCCCTCCTCCCACCAAAAGTAATTCAGCCTGTGTTTGTTTTATATAACGTTTCCTGCGAATTGAACTAGAAAACCTGGCTCGGATCTCAACCTTGTATATTATCTTGTTGGAACATTTACATAGTGGAAAAATGCCATGAGTTGATTTAATTGATTGAGGGGCCCAATCTCAGCCCTGGGCTTAGGCAGCTGTAGAGCTGGTGCAGGTCTGAGTAGACTCGGTGGGTTGGCGAAGGCTTACCTGGGACAAGGGAAGAAAGGTTCTCTTATCCAAAAGAGGCCTCCAGACCCATTGAGGAAGAGGAACAAATATTCCCTTACCCCAGGGAGGTCTCCGGGACCTGAAACCCATCCCTGGAATGCAGCACGCATTGCGATGTTGCAGCTGCACTGGTGGGGGAGCAGCCATTTGCGCTGCTGGATAATTTGACTTTAACAGCAAACTCATCCCGTATTTGCTCCCATTCTTTTCAGAAATGCTATCAAAACTAAGAAGTGGTTCCTGGTTAGATAAGAACGTAAGAAAAAGCCTTGCTGGATCAGGCCAAAGGCCCATCGAGTCCAGCTTCCTGTATCTCACGGTGGCCCACCAGATGCCCCAGGGAGCACGCAAGACAACCACATGCTTGTATCCTGCTGCCACTCCTCTGCATCTGGCATTCTAAAGTAGACTATTACCCTTGCACCACCCCCAAGGAAGACACCAGACTGAGGTTGGGGTTTAACTTCGTAACTACTTTTCCTTAACTACTTTTCCCTGTAAGGAACTTGGAAGTCTTAGTATAGGGGAAGCATAGTGCTCCATGCATGCGCATCTGTGCTCTGCTCCATTGCCAAACTTGCAAATAGAAATGCTGCAACTGCAAAAGTCAAGAAAGAGTGGGGGAGGGGTTAGTGCAGATTATAACTACAGACTACACTTACAGAATTTTAGAGACTTTTTTTTAAAGCCAGCATTCTCAAATTTATCGTAATTGTACACATATTAACAAATTATTTTTAAAAGATAGAGCCATTTTATCCCAAATGCTGTCATTCATCAGATTCCATCTCCAATACAAATCACAATTTTTCTACGGCTGCTGTTTTATTTCCCACATCGCTTGAAAGCATTAGGGACTACTGGGGATGTTTTAATGTCTGGTCCAGCAGTTTCTGTGACATCAGTTAAATACTTTGTTGTGAACAAGGTCTACAGCTTGGGGGTTCTCCTGGATCCACAGCTGTTCCTGGACCTTCTGCTGGCAGCTGTGGCTAGGGGAACCTTTGCTCAGCTTGTGGCTAGGGGAACCTTTGCTCAGCTTGTGGCTAGGGGAACCTTTGCTCAGCTTCGGCTGGTTGGCCAGCTGCGACCACAGTGGTGGCACTTTTCCAAGACTTCCAGTGGGGATGTTCTGCCTCACCTGCCACAACGTATCACTGGTCTTACATTCCACATTCCCCACAACACTGCTCCTTTCCTGCACCCGGATGATACATTGCACGGCCACCAGTTCGCAGGGTTCAGTGGTTGGCCTGGCCACATGGACTTCTGATGTCCCTGGTCCCGCAACCAACGCCTGACCTTCTGCACACAGGCACACACACCCGCCATGGTTCTACCTACTCTCTGTTTGCTTACTGCTTTTGAAATTGTGTAATAGTGATATTATTACACAATTCAGAAGTTACCCACAAAATTAATCATTAGCCCTAGAGGTTAGCCAGGTAAGGCAGCCAGCTGTGAAACTTTACAATAGAGAAATGGAATCAGTATTCTCCAAATAATTATATTGAAATACTTTTTTTTTATTTTATTCAACTCTGTATAAGTCCAATTTTTTTGCTCCTATTGTGCCATTTGGAGCTTTGTCTATGCTCTCATATCCTTGAATGGGCTGCCCGGTCATCTTATTTCTTCCTCTTATTTCCTGGTTGAGTACATTTGTACAGCAACATGGAGTTTGTTGCCCAGTTATAGTGGGATACCAAAAAACTGGATGCAAAAGACTAGGGATGCCAATGATCAGGATGCATTTGACCAAGACACAGTTGTCCAGGACTCAGATACCCTAGGGCCGTGCATAACTATCTGCTGATCAAGAGGATTTGTGCTTGGAACTATGAATGGTTCATTCCTCAATTTCAGGAAGAAATGCCTAGATAGCATTTGCAGATCACACACGCACACAGGTGCACGCCCAAAAAAGATGTTTGGTGCTGTCAACTTTAACAGCACCTGTCGGTATCCAGATGCCCAGATGCTTTCCGCCCCCAGCTGCTGGCATCTGTTCAATAAATACCCTCTGGCAGACCCCCTCACTGGACTGCTTCTCGTTGCATAGAACAATTTGCATATATCTTATTTGCAGCAGATGCATAAAAGAAAAGCATAAAATATAATGTGCAACATAAACTTTGAAGCATTTGCAGAAACTCAGGGAAACCTTGAAAAGCCAGCAGCCACAGTAGGTGGCTGCTTCCCCCAGGACAGTATTGCACTGTGAGCTGTATGGGTGGGCTTAAGGCAGTTGGTGTCTTTGTTTGCCACTATATCTGTCAGCCACTAGATGTCAGTGTTCCTTAAGCTAAGGGCTGGAGGAAGGCTTTTCAGATAGCTGACAGTGGAAGGAGAAAGGGATCTAGCCATTGATCTTCAAAAGGTGGTGTTTTTGTGAAACACCTTTGTGAACTTTGTGTTGAAAAGCGGTATATAAATACTAGTGATAGTGATTTTCCAGCAACTACTTTCTCTAGTGCTGGTGGTGTGAAATAAGGGGAAAGGTAGCTATAGGGACGAGGTATTACATTTCTAAGGGCGCAATCCTAACCAACTTTCCAGCACTGACATACTGTTCCAATGGGGCATGTGCTGCATCCTGCAGTTGGGGGGCAGCCACGGAGGCCTCCTCGAGGTAAGGGAATGCTTGTACCCGTCCTTCAGATTGGCATTGCCCTTCCCCTGGTGCTGGAAAGGTGGTTGGGATTGGCCTAAAGACGTTAGCTGAAGAGATGAGTGCTCCCTGTGTCTGAGCTAAAAGATCAATGCCTTTCTTGTCCAGGATTGAACTCTGGGGGAAAGAAACAGATTTCTGCAGATTTTTATTAGGGGCATGTGAGCCCCCACCAGCAACGTGGTGTGCCTTGTCAGTTGCCAAAAAGCTGGTTGTGTGCCTTGACAGTTTTAGCGTCTTGTCAGTGTGCCATGAAATGAAAAAGGCTGAAAATGGCTGCTTTAGAAGATCCACCCACCTGCGCATATAGTCCATCTTTCTGCAGCCAGTGACCGCATGCGTGCATGCACCTGCCATCTATGCACCCACATGCATGCACTTTCTTTCCGACCATCCGCCTCTATCGCAACCCATTGCTTGAAGACCTTTGGGTAGGTAATGATGCTAACCTGGATAGACTAGTGGTCCAACTACAAGGCAGGTTCACATGTTCACAAGCCAGAGCTGTTTAATCACTGGCAGAGAAATCTGACCTGACTGGTTGTTGTTAGGGAATTGCTGTTCCCGGTTAAATAATAGCAGAGGCCTGTGTGCATACATATGGCCACCCCCTGGCGAGGCTACGTTGCACACCACTGTGGTTGAGAAGCAACCACTGTGCCCAGAAGCAAAAATCACACATTTCTAGACAAGCTCTCACATTTCACTTTAAATAAACAGAAACAGTGATATGGCCCAGCAGGTATGCTATGTTTTATCATCACAAGTTGTGTTCCAAAGCAGCAGTTCTCTACAAACAAATGCTATACATCCTTTAGCCCCTATGATTGTGCTTTATCCAGCACCAGAGAAGACCTTACAACTTCTGCCCCATTAAAGCACACTGAGCAATGTCAAACTCTCTGTATACGGCTGTACACAAAGTTTCAAGGAACTTCCAAACAAGAGCAAACAGGGCATTGGATCCAGACGTTTGTCTGCTTTAAAAGCAGTTTTGGAAATCAGGTCTATCTAAGCCCCTAATCCTTGTGACCTTCCTCTAGCCTTTGTAGATCATACTGTGAACCATCTTCCTTCCCCCGCACTGACATATTACACTCTGAGTGTTTGCACAGGATGTTTAAAATGATCACCTTAAGGAAGCAAGCAGACACGAGGCTGTTCTCTGAAGTACAGGGTGATGGTTGACATTGGCCTATATTTGTTCGGAAGCTGGAGGTTTGGTCATCTGAAGATCTCAGTGACTGGAGAGAAGGCCGAGTGAGCAGTGACGATTTAATTGCAGTTAATTCAGCTCTGCCTGGAGAAAGGGGTGGAGAGTAAAGTGTTAAACCCATTAGAAATAAACAGTGACTAAAGAAATGTCTGAAGTTGTCCATGATTCTCATTGCAACAGGCATGAGAAGAGCTGTTGCATGAGCCCAAAAGTCTACTGTTATCAATGGGAATCCTCCTTTTGGAACACTCAGCAGCCAAGCATGAGACCTGATCCAGACCTTAGTGAGGGCAAGGAGTAAAAGTCCCCTCTCCCATGGATGGTCCCAATCAGAGCTGGGTCCCTGCACATGCTATTTATAAATGGGGGGAGAAGCATGTCAACACTAATAACAGGTTTACCATAACAAGTTTTTCAGCCACAATCAATCAATTGATTGTATTTATATACTGCCTTTCAACAAAAGTTCACAAAGGGGTTTACAGGCAAATAATAAAGTTAAATGGCTCCCTGTCCCCAAAGGGCTCACGATCTAAATAAAAATAAAAATGCAGAACTCCACCAGCAACAGCCACTAGAAAAGACACTGTGCTTGGGTGAAGAGGGACAATTACTCTCCCCCTGCTCGATGTAAAAGGAACACCACTTGAAAAAGTGCCTCTTGCCCAGTTAGCAGGCGTTGGCAACCAAGCTAACAGTCTCTCAGTTAGCCCTAACCTTCGTCGTAAGGAATGCAGGAACAGTATTCCTAGAGGTGGGAGAAAACACACTCTCTCTCTGTGGGCGCAATCCTATACTGTGCCGGCCTTGTAAGGCCGACATAGCAGGGCAATATCCTAAGGCCCATTAGTGCAGGCCAAGGGGAGGATTTTCCCTTACACCTGCATAAGCCCCAGTCACCCTTATGGGCCTGCTCGAATCTGCGCCTGCTGTTTTGCAGGTGCAGAGAAATGTGGACAGGAGCGGCCTGAATCAGGGCCGCCATGGCTGGGGATGGGGTTTAGGATTTGGCACTACGGCTGTCCTGTGTCATAACCATGGTCTCCACCCACTGTGCTGCCTAGTAACACCCCAGGAACGGCTCTTGAACGCCCTCACAGAGGCCCGGCGCCGACACTCGCTTGGTGCACGGCCGGTGCTGCCGCGCCCCTTACCGCCGACGCGGATGAACTTTATGGCACATTCGCGACAGCATCCGGCCGGCTCAAGAGCGCAGCACTGGCGCTAAGGGGGGTATAAGATTGCGCTGTAAGTGTGTGTGTGTTCCAAAGTCAGAAGTGCAGAAAGCGATGTTATGCATTTTTTTTTCAAAATTTACATTTTAATTTAATAGAAGAATAAATTCTAAATTAAAATAGCTTCAAAAGTCTACCAGGTAGGTGGCATAAGTGGTATAGTCTTAGCAGATGCAGCCAGTCATTACCCATGCATGCGCACACGCACACAGATACATATTAAAAACCAAATAAATCAGGGTTTTGCTTGCAGATTTCAGGGTTTCAGATTTCAGATTTTTGCCTCTTTTTTTAACACAAAAATGAGAAGGCAGAAGGCAGTGCAATGCATTTTTATTTCATTAACACCGTTTTCTCCCACCTCTAGAAATGCCAAACATCATCCATAACATACTGTTAAGTAGTAAGTGTTATTATGGACCAACATGGCCATGATAGACAGGACTAATAATGTAGAAGGAAGCATGCGCCTATGTGCCTCTGTACATATCCACAGGTGGTTGTTTTCTGGATTTGGGGGATGGGACAATATTTAAAGCTCATCTTGACTCTGCAATCAATTACCCGGCAACCTCAGCATCAGCAGCCAGCCACTTGCAAGTTCCCTTCATCCATTTGCAGAAACCTCCCCCTCCACCCCCACTGTGTCTCCACTGGCTTGAACGTATGAATAATAGAAGAGAAGTGCTCTGCTAAAGCCGGGCGCATTGGCAGTTTAAGCTGGGCATGAATAATTGAGCACATTTCTTTTACAGGAATAAAAGCAGCTGCCATTGGAGCTGTTTAATCCCATTCGGCTTCTAATTGCTTCTTTCTGAAGCATCTTCATTCAGACCAGGGGTCGGCCACCTTTTCAGGCAAAGGGGACAGATGTCTGGCAACGACCTCGCCATGGGATGGCCAAACTTCCAGGTTGCTAAGCTCCCAGAAGCCGCTGAGCGGAGCTTGGCTTGGGAGGTGCAGCCTCCTGCCCAGTTTGCTGTGCACCAGACAGTGCATGGCAGTGCCACCTGCCCAGGCTTGCACAGTGCCTGTGCTGCTCTGCCATGCCCTGTGCCGCACACAGCAAAGCCACCTGCCCAAGACTTTGCATCCAAAACTAAGCTCCGTGCGTGCCTGATGGCTTTGGGTGGCGGGCTGGAACTGGCCTGCAGACTGACCACTGGTTTAGGGAGCCATCCTAACCCACTTTCCAATACTGACATGGCTGTACCAATGGGGCATGTGCTGCTTCCTGCAATTGGGGGGGCAGCAGTCATGGAGGCCACCTCCATGGCTCCAGAGAGTTTGAGAACTGCTGCTATGCACGCTTGTCTGGGAATTAGCCCCATTGAACACTGTGGGACTTAGGTCTGAGCAAACGTGTAAGCTACTGATCTGGCACCCACAAAAAATGATCATCAAGTGGGTTCCATTCATTTGTACAGGAGAAAGTAAAAAGACGCAGTTAATGACGTCATTGGAAAAGAGTGAGAAATGGTTGCCTGACACTGGATTTAGTTGCCTGACTCAATTTAGAGGAAGGGGACAACTCCCCCACCTCATCAGAGACTGTACTCTTTTATTTTTCCTTGGAGAAATTAATCGAAGTCGTTCAATTGTATGAAAAAAGGAAGTACAGGTGTGCCCCGGAATCCACTGATTTGGTACCCACAGTTTCAGTTATCCACGGATACCATCAATACTGGAACACCTACTTGAAAGACAGGGGAACATAAAACAAATCTCTTTTTTTACCTTGTTGTAGCAAAACCACTGATGTGCTCCTATGTTTAAAAAGGTGATCCCCAGTATCCATCGTTTCAGATATCCATGGGGGGGGGGTGCTCCGGAACAGAATCTCAGCAGATACCAGGGCATGCCTGTATACATTTCCGGTTTAGAGAGTGGATAAACCTGACCCTTCACACACCCCAACACTGGTGGAGCGGGAACCTGTGAATGCTTATCTTTTATTATCATAGCTGTTAAGGTTACCATTCACTTCTGTGGGAAAGATCAAGAAGAATGTGCTATGTGCTCTTTAGAGGATGGTAGACTGCCCGACATGGGAGGTACAGCTTGGCCAGGCAGTGGAAATGAGGGAATGACTTTTGATATCTGTAACAGTTGTATTAAGGCAAAGTTAGGCACAGACGTGCCGTGCGCCATCCTCCCTGACTCTGAGAGTGGTCCAGATGTGCTTTACTGTGTCCCTTGTGCCGGCCAAACTTTGCTAGCCTAACTCCAGGTTAGGATTGTGCCCTTAGTGACTCACATTCAGTTTTCCTATGGTATAAGCTCAGTTTTCCTTCTGCTATGGCTATGTTGCTACCTTCCATCTCCAAAGAATTAGTAAGAATTAGTGGCTATAAATGGAAACATTCGATCAGGAAGCTCTCATATAAAAGCCTTTTACATTGACACGTTTGTGTTTTGTATGTGTGTGTGTTTTTAAAGATGAGTGAAATGCTTCAGGCTTCATCATCTGTCATTTCAAAAGGCAAAAAATTACCCCTTGAAATCTCTGAAATGCTGTGTAGAGGTTAACAAACTGCAATCCTATGGACATTTACTTGGAAGTGAGCCCCATCGGATACAGGGGAACGCACTTCCAAGTAAACAACCCTAAATACTCATTCAAGAGTAAATCCCACTGAATACAGTGGTACCTACTCCTGAGTCGACATTTCAGCTTCCATGGCCAATCTGCAACTCCCCTGTTTGGTAGAAGAATAGCTGTTTCTCACTTAGTCAGGAGAACATTGAAATACATTGAACTAATTGCCTTGGACAAGGTCCTATAGAAATTGGAAGTGATAATTGTTACTGCTGCTGATAATCCAATCAGAAAATAGGACATCCTGACTCACTGGCTCATTACTCAGTGTTTCGGCTCACACTGTGTCCAGGACGAACTGCACAGTTGTAGATCCAGTGTTGACAAGGGAGTAATTCAATCAAAGGTTTGAAAGAGATACCAAAGGAAAAAGCTGTAGGCAAGTCAGAAGTTCAGCAGAACTGAACAAAAATGAACAGCTTCAGGAACTAAAGGCTGTATCCTTGAAACGTTTCATTAATAGCTCTTGTAGAGCAAAGAAAAATTTCCTCTCTCTAAACATCAGGTACTGTTTTTTATGTAGACCTACTGCATCATCATGAACCTGTTCATGCAAACAAAAAACCAACAGTTTGATCCTGTGTGTTCTACTCAGAAGCTAATTCCCACTGAGTTCAGTGGGATTTAACCCAACACCCAGATTTAACAGTGCAATAGCTACGCATGTCAGCTCAGACATTTTGCTTGCGCATGTGCGCGCCTGCCCTGCCCCGCTGCCTGCCACGAAAAGACTCGTGACTTGTGAAAATTACTCATGAAGTTCCAAGGTGGAGTCGCTACGAGCGCACTAGAACTTGTGCACGAGTCAATTCACGAGAGGGCGGGGACTTCTAAATTGACTCAACTCGAGTTTCGAGACTCATGCACAACACTGGAAACTGCCCCCCCCCCATTTAAGCTTGCTACTGGGGAAAAAAAGGGGGAAATACTCCTATTACTCCCCTTCCTAGCACAGATTCTTCAATGAGTGGGAAGGTGGTGCTTCTGTGTGGCCTTTAGCCCTGCCCCCTTTCTAGGGTCAGTGAATGGGAAAAGCCCTCTAAAAAGTCATCCCTCAATTGCCACAGGCCATCAAATCCTTTGTAGTCTTTCTCCACCGGGTCCTGTGCTCTGACCCCTTGTTCCTGGTCTTCCTGTCAACACTGCCGTAGTGCTTGGGCCCCTGGTAGGCACTGCATGCTGTTCTCCACTATACCACATGGAATTCAAACTGAGCTGGGAGGAGGAGCAGCGTGAGACCTGTATGCTAATCCAGGGCTTCCTCCCAGTACGCTCAAAAAATGCGAAAGTGGGACTAGCCATTAGGCTCATGGCTGCCTGCCACAAAATCCCAGCCAGCCACAAGGCTCTAAATGGGTGGAATCCAAAGCATCACTGATACAAACCTTTGTTTGGGAGAGGATGTTCCCACAAAGAGGCAAGTCCCATTTAGAGGCAGGAAGGAACCGATTTTGAAAATCTCCTGTTCAGTTCAGTTAATGAAGTGCAAGCCAGCATTGTGGTAAAGAACTTCAGTCAAAGCTCAGAAGTGGAGCAAAGGGCAGACATTTCTCCGGCCGCAAGTTGAAAGAGTTCAGTCTCAACAAAAGTTCTCATTCCAAGAGGGAAGATTAATTTTCCTGATGGGCTCCATGGAGACAAATGGACCGAAACTAGCAAACTGTGCCATTATGTTGCTGATGCATCCATCATTTGCTGCTCTTCCAGATGCTAAGAGAATGGAAGAGAGGGCACATTTCCACATTCTTCCCTTTCTGCTATACATTGCCAACAGCTACACAGTATTTTGAGGAGGGAGGGGGAAAAATCACTGTATGTCTTCATGGTTCCTTCCAGCGTATATATATAGAGAGAGATTTACACTCGTGCCCTTGAGGGTTGAACTAGGCTTTATGAAGCAGATATAGGACTGACCCTCCTGCAAGTATCGTTCTCATGTAGAAAATTGCCTCCTCCCATCTCTAATGTGCAATATCACTTACAGAGCCATGCAACCTGGTAACATAGTGCATTTCCCTGCCTTACCGCACCAGTGGAATCACCAGTCAATGAT
>JAJKFI010000060.1:5319870-5341563 GCA_029204185.1 Lerista edwardsae
TAATAATAATAATAATAATAATAATAATAATAATAATAATAATAATAATAATAATAATAATAATAATACTTGGATTTATATACCGCCTTTCTTAGGTCACCAGATTTCTCTAATGACTATAACTCAAGGCGGTTTACATAGGCAGACTTTATTCAGAAACCCGAAGGTTTTTACAATATTTACAGAAATGTTCTATCTTTCAAGAACTACACACATACAGATGGATCTTTCTGGATTTAGTCCTTCTTTCTGGCCACCCGTTTGTCTTCTTGCTGGCTGATAAACGGCTACCCTGCTCCCACCAGAGAAGCGGCTGAACTTCCCCCTCACACAAGGCAGCCGGAGACAGCTCAACTGTTAATCAGTCACAATTAATGAGGTCTGCCGCTCACAGAGACTTCCGGCTGTCCCGAACTGGCGACCTTCAGACCTTCAGCTCTTATCTTCAGGCAAACGGAGGCATTAACCCTCTTGACTAAATCTTCTATAGCACATTGCAACACTCCTGGACCGGCACAAGAGATTTGTGCCAGCCCAAAGAGTGCTTAGGATTGCGCTCACACAGAGAGCACAATCCTAAACTAGAGTTAGGCCGGCATAAGATAAGCCAGCAAAGTTTGGCCAGCACAAGGGCCACCATAAAGCGTGTTTGGACTACTCTCAGAGTCAGAGAGGATGGCTCACGATTGTGTGCTGGCCTCTCTGACTCAGAGAGTGGTCCAAACGTACCTTACGGTGTGCCTTGTGCTGGCCAAACTTTGCTGGCTTAGTTTATGCCAGCCTAACTCAATTTAGGATTGCGCCCAGACTTACATCCAAAAAAAGGGGGGAGGGCTGATTAAATTTGAAGAGCTAAAGCCAATGGGCTTCTCCTACTTAAGGAGTAAATGAAAATTACCTATCTTGTAAATCACTTGCAGTCATCTCAGTGAATGATTGCATGTCTTGCAACACAAAATCAGGGAAAGGAAATACACTGCACTGACACTGCAAGCTACAACTGACATTGGTTCATCTGGTGGTCTTGAACATACAAATAAGCTAACTGAGCAACTGCATACAAGGATGGTTAGTCCTCAACTAGATTTGCACTCTGGTGTTTCCAACTTCTTAACATTGTTAGCATTCTCTCCTGCAATTGCTGCTGCAAGAGTTAATATCCACATAAAATGGTACACGCACATAAGCTGGCACACTGAGAACCCCAACCATCTGCTCTTCCCTAAGCATAAGGAGAATGGGTGAAAAAATCTCCACTTAGGCACATGCCAAGGAGGGAAATGAACGGCAGAGAGACAATCTAGTGCAAATGGTGGTGGTATGAATTATTACCTTGTCTATAAAAATATCGTTTGTGGTAGGGGGAGTAAAAGTTCTACAACTTTTTTTCTGTAGAACTCTGAATTCAGATCCATAGTTAATATAGTTTGAGGCTGAGGAGTAGGAGAGTTAAATCTGAGAAGGATAAGCAGATAGTGGTTATGATCACCAACTCCTTTGCAAAATGCAGATTGTTCGGTGTACGTTATGATACCACAATGCCAGTGAATTCTGTAACACAGGCACCTAAAAACACAAAAACTATGGGCATGATCCAGCCTAAGCACTTGAAGTGCTGTTTTTTTCCATGGGAAAATTCAGCATCTTTACAGCACATTTACAACACCCAGAGCCGGCATCACGCTTGTGTTGTTGTTGTTCAGTCGCTAAGTCGTGTCCGACTCTTCGCGACCCTATGGACCACAGCACCCCAGGCCTCCCTGTCCTCCACTAGCTTCCTGAGTTCGCCCAATTTCATGTTCATTGCTTCGGTGACACTATCTAACACGCTTGTACTGCCGACAATAGAGACCTTAAGATCGGGCTCTAAATCTCTTTTCTGCAAAAGCAATGGGCCTTTAAAAAGAATTAGCTTGGACTGGATCACACTCTATCTTCGTACATTTTTGCGACCACCTTTGATAGGTTTTCCTCCATTAGCAAAGATAAATGATATTCTTATCTTTCTGTCATTTTTGGCTACCAGAGTCATTTTTCACCTGCTTGATTCCTTTGAAGCATGAAAACAGCATAGAGATGTGGGAAGAATCCTTCTCTCCTAAATTCCCCAGTGAATGTAAAAAAAAAAATCCCCAACTCCAGTTTCACTTAAGTATAATAAATTGGCAACACTCCTCATCACAAGGGATGGATTGCAAATGCCTACATCATGCTTGGTTTTGTAATTTTGATGATGATTTAACAGAAGCTCAGTGTACTTGCTCTTGCTGTCACACACCGTCTTACTTTGAATGTTTGTCTGCTTCCAAATATTCAGATATTTACAACATTTTGGGAATCTGGGAATAAAAAGAGGGAAAGATGTAAAGGACAGATGTCTCGGAAGGACAGAATAATATAGGCAGATGGCTTGAAATCATATATCACCAGAACTTTGTCTTGTCATCTAGACAGGATAATTTATGGGCACACACATGACTGGGTCCAGCTCCCTGTTGCATGTACATGTGGTAAGAAACTGCAGATTTGTCTCTTACTCATTATGCGATGCACCATGGATTCATGCAACGAGTCCACACTTCACATCTGAAACTGGTTCTGAATCAGGTTCAACTGGAAGTCACTTCTATGTGGTATTCTGGGACCAGCAGAGGTCAATGGAGTGGGTCGCAGGAACAGCGCAACCTGGAAATGACCTCCAGGAGCTCCAAGTAATGCTTTGCAGTGCTACAGGGAGCACTGGGTCGCGACCCACCATACATCGGGTTGCAACCCAAAGTTTGGGAATCATTGGCTTAATGCATAACTTGGAAGGAACAACCACACTTCCTTCTTTCTATATCACAAATTTCTGGTCCTTTCCATTACCTGTGTGTGTGTGTGTGTGTGTGTGTGTGAGAGAGAGAGAGAGAGAGAGTGAGTGAGTGAGTGAGTGAGTGAGTTGTTATATCTCTCTTTAGATTTTGTACATCATGCCCCAGCAATGTCTGTAGTTATATGCTCCTGAACTCTGAAGCCCTTTTTATACTAGATGGTGATAGCTTTATTATGGAGCGAGGTCATTTGTGAGGGAGTTTGCGCAGCAAAACAGTCTTTCAATTCCTGAGACACTGTTTGGAGGCTACAGTAGCTCTCACAATGACGGGCATTGCTCCTCCCTGATGTATTTATTTATTAATAGAATTTATATACTGCTTTTCTAAAATTCAAAGCAGTGTACATAGAAAATTAAAAACCCATTAAAATGACATATTAAAGTTCAAGTAAAATTAATAAACCATTTAAATAACAAATTTAAAAACCATTACAATAACATAGCAACAAAAAACAAAAGTAAAAAAGCAGAAAATAATATAACAGCGTAGAAGTTAAGAAGTTAAAAAGGGGTCCCTAGGGATTTCCTCCCTCCCCAAAAGCCAGGCGAAAACAGACACATGACAATGTCTTTTGTTCAATTGTTCTGCTGGGCTCCTCCTCACCTCCTGATCATTCTCTGCAGTGACAGCATTAAATAGCCAGGGGCATGCGCTAAGTCAGTGTTATTTAAACTGTGGGTCAGGATCCACTTGGTGGGTCATGACCTGATGTCAGGTGGGTCGCTGAAAGCTGGGAGCAGCCATCTTGGAAACTGCAGACCTTACTCTTGTTATATTCCTTTTGTGAGTTTTTTTTAAAAAAATTTTGTTTTTAGTTCAGTGCTTTCACATCGTATTGTCCTAACCTTGCTTTCTATCAGGGATGTTTCATGGTTATAGACTTGATGCTGTCCAAGGATGCCAATTTGCATTTCAGGAGTGTCATTTTATTATGTCACAATGACAGGACTCCCTGCATGATGATGCCACTTCCTGCCACAACGTCACTTCCTGGTTAATGACATCACTTCTGGTGGGTCCCTACACGAGTGCCATTCTAAAAAGTGGGTCCTGGTCCAAGAAGTTTGAATACCACTGCGCTATGTATTGCAGGCACCTCAATGTGCCATGTAGGTGGCCTCTCCCCCTTGTCATCAGAACCATTCTGGGCAGCAGCAAATACTTGTAGGAGATGCCTCCGCATTGCCATTGCTGCCCAGAATGGCTCCAATGGTGAGTGAAAGGGCTGCTGACATTGCGTGTTATACTTAGCAATACTGCAGTCCTTATACCTGCAATACCTAGCACCCACCTCTGGCTGAGTTTCTGCACCAGTGGACATATTTTTTCTATGGAAAGCTTCAGGTTCCTAGTTAGAACCTGATAAGCTGCCTGCACCCCTTGAGCACAGAGCCCCTTCCAGTCATTAATAGACTTTCCCTTGGAAAAACCACTTTGCTTAAGCCCTCACTTGAAGATTATGGATGACTAAAGCAGTGGGTTGCTGTGTTTTGTTTTTTAAGTAGCGCTTCCCATTCTTCCCCAGCCACCTTCTGGCTTTCAGGCTTATCCCTCACAGCATCGCACAGTAATGACTCTTCAGCAGATACAGAAATTTTGGTTTCCTTTTCCTCTCGGTTAATTAATACAGAAATTCTCAAGAGATACTCGGCATCTGTCTGACTTCACACATTCCTGATAAGGCATCTCTAAATAGTGTAAACAAATGTGAGCATGGAGGCCCAACAAAGGCAGAGGAATGTATAATAGAGTACGAATTCAGCATGTCTATTAATTGCCTTTTCTTCCTGGATCTTCCAGCTTCTGTACTTCCAAGGTGGTTGAATAGGACTGTCTCCATCTAACAAGCTTCTTCCTAAAGAGCAAGAAAACTGTTGGAATTCAGTTTCAGCATTAAAAGCTCCTGGTTGTTCAATAGTAAATATGCAAGCCTACAGAACTCAGACTGCACAGGAATTTCTCTTGGTCCTGCTCTTTGATATTCTTTAACTCAGTGTTTCTCAAACTTTTAACACTGGGACCCACTTTTTAGAATGGCACTTGTGTCAGGACTCACCGGAAATGATGTCATTAATCCGGAAGCTATGTTATGGCCGAAAGTGACATCACTAAACAGGAAGTGTTATCATTGTGACATAATAAAATGACGCTCCTGGAATATAAACTGGCATTCTTGGACTGCAGCAATTGCACAGCCAGGAAACATCCCTGACAGAAGGCAAGATGAGGACAAAATATTATTTGAAAGCACTGAATTAAAAACAAAATTTAAAAAACCTTCACTTAAAATTCAAACTGTTAGCACTCACAAAAGGAATATAGCAAGAGTGAGCAAGATATAAATTAATTTATATGCTGGGATCCTGTAATTCACAGGCTCATATGCCCTATAATTAGGAGTGGGGTTTTTTGGTGATATTTTCTCCAAAATTTCTTGATTAAAATAGCAAATTATGGTGTTATGTCTTTTTATGGCAAATTGTACAAACAATGCAATAAAGCACAAGAAGTGTGTGTGAAGGGGACATGGAGGATTTCTGTCTACTTCTGAGTAGGGAGTAGGGAGGGGATATGAACCCAGGCTGGCAAGCAAGAAATAAGGATGAATAGCCCTACACAGGCAAGCAATCGCTATCCAAGCAAAGGCAAGCAATTGCTAGCATACACCACGCCCCAGTCACAAATGACCTGCTCAAGAGTTCTCACACCACTCTGGATGTCTCCTCATGGCTGGTTACCTGGAAGTGTCAAGGGATGGGGAACCAGAGTTTGCAGCGTGGTATCAGAGGATGCTGAGGAGGGGTACAGAGCAGGGGTAGAAGGGGGAAAGGAATGAGAAAGAATCCAGCATTTCAGCTGTGAAGAGAGCTTGTGGCTTACGTTGGAGTTCACTGTAGCCAGGGAACGTGGCTGCAGGCTAGGAGTGATCCCTTGGATAGACTGTAAAACACTTTGGTGTTCACTGTAACTAAATATTCTTATTAGAGAGAGCAGAAAAATTTACAATGAAGCCTGGCACTAGGGAAAGCTTTTCTGCCACAATGGCTAAGAGCCTAAGCAGGACTAAGATATGTTCTCCTGGTACCCAAAGGGGTACACCCAGTGGTGTCATTAAAATGATTTAGGAACAGGAACTCACTTTTGATTGGCACTTGTCGGGAACCCGGAACCAGCCACAGAGCCCATTAGGATCCGGAACGCCCATTCTGATCCGTTCCCCCTGAATGACATCACTGGGTACACCAGATGCCTTCCCTTTTACCTGGTGGTAATCTAGTTCAGCAGTTTTCAACTTTTTTATTCCCATAAGTTGTGGCGACCCCCACAACTGAGGCTTTGCAACCCCAAGGTTGAAGGACACTGGACTAGATTAATCAAGTAGTCTACAGCTCAGGGGTCTGGCTGGATGGAGTTCCAAAATGTTCGGATCTGAACTCTTTGTTTACATCCTGGTTTATTTGGTCAAAATTGTGATTCATTTTATATCCTTTATTAAAGGGAAGTTGATTCCCTTGTATAAAAAGTTATGATTTACATATTTCATTCTCTAGATGGAGGAGCATTCAGAGATATGATCTCCCCATCTGCATTTCAAAACATTACGGACCCAGAGAGGCTGCACCGCAAGGCTTTCTTTGAATCAGCCGTCAGCCTCAGCTCCTCAGGTATAATGGTCTATTTCAAGTGCCTGTTGAGACAAAAGATTGAGGTAAGGATTGCACTTTATACACTGAAAATGCTACATTACAAGATTCCGAATAAAAATCAAACACCTTGTTTCACGAACTCTAAGCTTAGCATGCTACATGGCATGACATTGCTAGGGGGAAAAAAGCCAAGAGAAAAGCTTGGAAGTTGGCATAAATTACTGAAAATAAATACTATACTCAAAAATGCTGCCCCTGCATTCAAGAAAGCACAAAGATCTACTATTCAAAACGTTTCAGGACCATGGACAGGAAATGAAGGGACTCAGGGTGCAATCCTAACCCGGAGTTAGGCACGCACAGTTAGGCCAGCACAAGGGCCACCAAAAAGTATGTTTGGACCACTACACTCTTGGAGTCAGAGATGCCAGCACACAAACTCCCTCCCTCTAAGAGTGGTCCAAACTTTGCTGGCCAAACTGTGCCGGGCTACTCCAGGTTAAGATTGCGCTCTTAATTAGCGATCTCCTTCTGCTCCTGAGGGAGTGGTGGCAGAGCTGACATCATAACATTGTCAACATTGTAGATTATTACTATGAACAAGGTGCCCCAACCACCCAGCCAAGCCACATTTTGTTTTGCCAGTGTCATCTCCCTGTGTGGCTCAAATCTCTTTATCACAGCTTGCAAACATTGTTTGTGGTGGCTGTCAGTTCTTTTTCACCCTCCCCCCCCTCAACACACACCTGAAATCCTCTCTTGTTCTCAAGTGTGTTTGTTTTGACAGGGGAGAGGATTGAATTTCCAAGAGACATTACACCTTGGCTCATGCTGGAACTACGATTCCCTGGGGGCAGTATGATAAGGAGTATGTGCTCAGCACCTTCAAGCAGGAATGTGTTGGAAACAAATGAGAAACATCTGAATTTCCCCTAAATTCTCAGTACAGTAAGATTTCAAATAGCAAGCCAAATCCAAAGTGATCCAGAGATATTTTGCCCATTGCTAGTGAAATGTGTTTATTTTTGACGCAGGCACCCTTTTCATCTTGACATTCATAAAATTCCTGGTTTGTATAATTCATTTTTGCCATAAAAGCTGACTATTTTGGATTTCAGAGCGCAGTCCTAAACTAGAGTTAGGCCAACATAAGCTAAGCCAGCAAAGTTTGGCCAGCACAAGGGCCACCATAAAGCATCTTTGGACTATTCTCGGAGTCAGGGAGGATGGCATACGTCTATGTGCTGGCCTCTCTGACTCCAAGAGTGATCCAAACATACTTTACGGTGTCCCTTGTGCTGGCCACACTTTGCTGGCTTATCTTATGTCGGCCTAACTCAGTTTAGGATTATGCCCGCAGTGTCATACTAAAATGCTAGAAAAAAGTAGTTTCTGTGTTTTAGCCTAAGTTCAGATCTCAGGTCTCTGCATTTAGTGATGGCTGCTAGCTTGCAAGGTGGGTGCACAAATTCATAGAGGCTGAGTCTATTACATCTTAGACACGGCAACTAATTGGAACCTCTGGGTCAGAGACAGCAGGCTCCTCAAAATCAATTTCTGGGGAGCAATAGCAGGAAATAATTATTGCCTTCATACCCTCCTTCTGTGTTTCCTGACATTATCTGGTTAGCCACTGTGGAAGGCTAACAGGACAGTAGCCTCTGGCACGTGCTCATAGGATCAGACTGTCAATGTTTTATACAGTACACCTGTCAAGAAGGGCACCATTTAGTTTAAGAATTTTGCACAGCACAGGCAAGATTCTGTGCTAAAAAAAGTACTCCATTGCGATAATCCACATTTTGCAAAATGAATGACTATTTAGAATTTAATGTTATTTGCTCACTGTAGCCTTAACGTCCAAGGCTGCATTATCCTGAGTCAGACCATTGCTTCATCTAGCTGAAAACTATTGGTCATGTCTGAAAGCAGTTCTCTAAGGTTCCAGAGGAGGATTTTCCCAGCCCTAGCTGAAGACAGTAGGATTTGAAACGGCACATTCTGCATGCAAAGCAGAATCCATGGTCCGGATTCTGTAGCTCTGCCAGTGAGCTACAGCTCTTCCCAGCCCAAGACAATCTAAGCCTGCTTCCCTTAGGGCAGGGGTAGGCAACCTTAAACACTTCAAGAGCCGTTTGGACCCGTTTTCTGGAGAAAAGAAAACCTCAGGAGCCACAAAACCCTTTTGACATCTAAAATGAAGATAACATTGCATATATAGTTTTTTTTACCTTTATGCTATGTATAAAAAAACTATAGTGTGTTGCATTTTTGAAATGAATGAACTGCTACAGAGAAAACAAGCAGCAGCAGGATGGGCGGGCAGGGCAGACCCCAGAGCCGAGCGAGCAGCTGCCCTTGTAACTGCTGCCACTATGGGGTGTGTGTTTGTTTTTTCCAAAACGGTGGAGGATGTTTTGTTTAGGTTTGCAAAAGGGGGATCCCAGGCTCGTGCACAGGAACTTTTGCAACTTGCACGCCATCGATGCAAACAATCCCTCCACATTGCAGAAAGAGGGACCGGGCAAGAGATCCAGGAAAATGGGCGGGACACACACACACACAACTGCGAGACCCAGCGCTTTCCGTGCTTGTAAGCGGGAGCTGCCCCAACGCGTGCAAAACTAGGGGCAACTTTGCAACCTGACCAAGAGTGAGCCAGAAAGTTTTCCCCACCGGCTCTCTGCTGCACGCCGCTGCCTCCCACCACGCTCCATCCCAGCTCTGTGTGCGAAGCAATGCAAACACATGGAACAGTCAACACAAAAAACCACACACCCTTCTAGCCGGCGGATCAGCTCTGGAGCTTCGCGGGTTGCCTTCTGCACAAGGCTATCCACGGACCGAGCGGGAGCCCAGCCGCCGCCGCCGCCAGCGCACTCTCCCCACTTCCCGGAGCAGTGTGCAGCGCGGGACTGGTGCCGAGCGGAGAGGTGCTCTCGGTAGCAGCTCCCGGCTCGGAGGGAAGGGGAGAAAAGGGGGTGATTCCCGACCTGCAGCCCTGAGCACAGTGCAGCCTACCGAGAGGGAGAGCGAGCCCGCGGTCGCAGCCAATGCTGGGAGCCTCCTTTGCTACTTTCACCCAGACTCCGGAGCCGCAGCAGACGGCTAAAAGAGCCACATGCGGCTCCAGAATCATGGGTTGCTGACCCCAGCCTTAGGGCGCAATCCTAAACAACTTTCCAGCACCGGGGTAAGGGCAAGGCAGCTCGGAGGTGAGGGAGCAAACATTCCCTGACCTTGAGGAGGCCTCCATGACTACTACTTCACTGCAGGGTGCAGCTCATGCCCCACTGGCACAGCTAAGTCAGTGCTGGGAAGTTGGTTAGGATTGCGCTCTTAGTTGCAGCAAGGGGCACAGACTGATGCGAAGCAATCCAGAGGGCATGTGATGCTGTAAAGCACATTTGCAGCATTTTGGGAGACGGGGAGGCCTGCACAAGGACCTGGCCCCGTGCCAAAAAGGTAAGTCCGGCTTACAGAGGCTGGCACAGGGGCTTGGGAAGGGCAGCAGGAGACGGAACGGGGCAAGGCGGAGACGGAAGGAGGACAGGCTCGTGGGCAGGCTGGCCCGGGGGTGGGGGGTGGGGTGGATAGGAAAACTGTGGATGAGAAGTCTGTACCTGTATTCCCCTTTCCTTGAATTGCCCCACAGCCAGTCCCAACCCTGGGCTGGATATGGAGTAGGTATGTTGGCCCAGAACCGTAACCAAAAGCATCCTAGCGCCATTGCCTCACCCCCTGCCACACTCCCCAGAGCCCATTTAGGAGCGTACCAGACACAAGGGAGGGAGGACCGAATAGTGCACCACTTTCTTCCCCATGCTGTTTTTGTTGCAGTTTCACACCACACACTCCAGAACTAGTGGAAACTGGCATTCCGTCTCTCCGTCTCCAGATCAGATAGAGCACCTGCGTGTCCTTGAGGTGGTCAGCTTCCCAGCTTGTTAGTGCAACCTGCTACACAGTAGGTGAACTCCCTTTAAATAGTGTAACATAAGCAGGCAATGTTTCTCACGGGAAGCGCTGGCTAGCAAACATCCACTTTCTCATGAGATCATGATGTTCAAAGGGTCACCCCATTGGTTGACATGGGGCACAAGGGTCTTCAGGTATCCACCTACCAGATATGCTCTGGCTACACCTCTTTGTTCCTGTATAACTTATATTTTTACTGTGTGCGCACTGAGACTGAGACTGAGACTGAGACTGTAACTGAGAATGTAACAACATGCGTTGAAAAGCCGCTTGTACGCGGCAAGCCTTCGCCGGCTTTCGCTAACCGGCAAATAGAACTTCTCACTTTCTAACTATCGCTACTGTAACCAATAAAAGACTTTGTTATTGAAATGTAGCGATCGCTTCGTTCCTCCGCTCCGATCGCGCTAGGCAAGCGCTGAATGGGTCCACAAGCCCCCAACTCTGCTATAAACACTCCAAATAAACAACAGGTTATGGAAGATTCAGCCGTAACCCTGCAGGGGTTTGCCGCGGACCCAATCCACGGAGCAGAGACTGAATTGTGAATGTGGCTGCATCCCTATACCCGCGGACATCCTGACAGATGTCTGATGAGGAAGGAGCTACCGGTGGAGACAAGGAGGAGACAGAGGAAGTCAAGGTAGAAGACCTCGGTGACGAGGCGGGGGAAGAGGACGTTGGCGACCCAGGAGAACCCGAGCAATCCGGGGAAAGTGAGGAGAGCGAATCGGACGATCTCGGACCTCTCATTCCCCTTCCGGGGGCTCCCGACGGCCAAGCACCTGTCCCGCCACCGCCGCTCGTCCCAGGACAAGGTCCTTTCATCCCTCTGATACCACCTCAAGTTCCACCGCTGCAGCCCGCTGGGCCCGGAATCGGGATGGCGCAGCAACCTCTCGCCGCCCCGCCGGCGCCTTTCAACATTCCCATTCCACTTCTCAATGACAGCAACTATGTGCAATGGGCACACAAGATGCGGTTGCTGCTGGAAAGGGAAGACCTTTGGCAGCACACTCAAGCGCTTCCCACGAACGCTGCAGAAGAAGCAGCTGACAGGAAGGCGAAGGCGACCATCGGTCTTGCAATCTCAGAGGATCTCTTAGTCTATGTTCGCGACCTTGGACATGCTATGGACTATTGGACCACATTAAGGGAGTTGTTTGCACGTGCATCCCTGACTTCCAGCATGGTTCTGACGCGCAAGCTGTGGAGATCGCGTCTTGAACCGGGGGGGGACTTGCGTGTCCACCTAAGAGCAATGCAGCAAAACCTCAAAGATCTTGAGGCAATCGGGGAACGTGTCGAGGAAAGGCTTAAAGTTTTCGCAATCCTCAATTCCCTGGATGAGACTTGGGACATGTTTACCCTGACTTTGGAATCCATCCCTGCAGCACAACTGACTGTCACCCTTGTCGTCGCACGTCTTCTCGAGGAAGCGGACAAAAGGGCAGACAACCAGAGGGAGCGAGAATTCCGAAAGGGGAAAAACAATATTTCTAGGAAAAAGCAGCAGCAGCCCAAGAATGAGTCCCAGGCGCAAGTGTGCGCCAGTGTGAGACAGTGCTATGTGTGCGGATCAACCCAACATCTCGCATACCAGTGTGCCAAGAAGAAAGGAGGCTCTAAAAAGAAGAAAAAACCCCAAGGTGAGCAGGGCACGGGGCAAGGACAGTTTCCAAAGCCCCATGCACAACATCCCAAAGCGAGTATCGCTTTCGTGGGCTCAACGGAAGGTAGGCGCACGCGAGGATCCTGGTTGTTGGACTCGGGAGCAAGCCACCATATCGTAACATCCGCTGACTTACTCACGAGCAAGTGCGAGACAGATCGTGAAACTGTCGCACTCGCAAATGGAACAACAGCGCCAGTAGTTTGCGCTGGAGAGGTTTTTCTGCCACAACTGCAGACTACCTTGAAGAATGTGCTGTGTGTGCCAACAATGTCGAGGAATCTACTCAGCCTTGGCACCCTCCAAGAAGATGGATTTAAAGTGACTTTCCAAGACGACGTCTGCACACTTGAGAGGGGGAATCTTTGTGTGGCTGTCCCCCGAGTGTATCGGCTGTTCGTGCTTGGAGCGGAGACAACAGGGAATCAACAGGCAACTGTGTGCTTCAATCAACCAAGGCACCGATCCTGTGGGCACGTGTGGCACCTTCGATTAGGACATTTAAATCATGACTATGTGAAAAAGACAGCTGAACTTGTGCACGGAATGGACTTAAAAGACTGCGATGCTTTTGTGGACTGTGATGTGTGTAAACTTACTAAATCGCATCGCGCATCCATCCCGAAGTTCAGCAACCGCCAGACTCAAACCCCCTTACAGCTGGTGCATATGGACTTAATCGGCCCTGTGAAGAAGACAGCAGGGGGGGCGCAATACGTTCTTACGCTCGTGGACGATGCTACGAGGTATAGTTTTGCATTTTTATTGCGCCAGAAGTCTGAAGCTGCTAATAAAATCCGCAATTGGGTCAGGTGGGCGGAAAGGCGGTTTGGGCATCATCTAGTGGCGATCCAAACCGACCGGGGAGGTGAATTTCTGAGTAGGGAGATGTCTCAATGGTTGGAAAGGCAGGGCATCACCCACCGGCTCACCGCCCCCCGCACCCCAGAACATAACGGGGTTGCGGAGAGGAAAAACGGTGAGCTCCAGGGCATGGTCAGAGCGCTGATGGAGCAGTCAAAACTACCCAAAGGGTTGTGGGGAGAGGCGATGAAATATTCTGTATTTATTTCAAATCGAGTTTACCACCGTTCGATTGACGGGGTCCCCTACACCAAGCTATTCGGCAAACCTCCCAATCTTGCATTTCTAAAGACGTTTGGATCATACGCCTTTGTACATGCAGATCGGGAAACACGCAGAAAAGATGACCCGCGTGCCAGGCGGCTGCAGTTTATTGGGTTTGAACCGAATTGCAAAGCGCTCAAATTTCTCAATCCTGACCACAAAACTGTCACAATATCCAACTCTTACGATTTCTCTGAGCAAGGTTTACTGCCAGATCATGCTGACAGAACAGTCAGCATCCCCACACAAGCTGCAGAAAATGGGGGGGAAGCAAGATTAGAAAGCACTCCCGATCAACCAGCATCAACTCCACACCTCCTGCCACCTCCTGCCACACCAGTACGCCCTGACAGGCTGCTGGAGGAGGGGGGGCCACTCCAGGGTTAGATACAAGCACTTCTTCAGAGGAAGCTACACCGGAACAAGCTGTTCCGACCAGACGCATCCTTCCTCCAAGGGCTTTGCGTGGGGTCCCACCCCAAAGATTAACCTACCAGGTAGAGGTAGGAAAGGTACCTCAGACATACCAAGATGTCATGGAGCTTCCGCAAGCCCAGAAGGAAGAATGGCTACAAGCTATTCGGACTGAATTAAAGGCAATGCACGACTTAAAGGTCTTTGAGCCAGCAACATTACCAGCTGGAAAACACGCAATTGATTCCAGATGGGTGTTTGTTCTCAAGGATCGGGAAGGTGCTGAGCCGTTAAAGAAAGCCCGTTTAGTGATCTGTGGCTGTAAACAAATCCCAGGTGTAGATTTCGAGGAAATCTATTCACCAACACTTGCAGCCACCACGCTACGCGCAGCGCTTGCCGTAGCAGCCAGCAGAGGTTATCAAGTTCACCATTTTGATGTTGGGACAGCCTACTTGCACGCAGACCTGCAGGAAGAGGTATATATCACAATACCTCCAGGTGTGCAAAGCGATTACTCACATTTTCGCCTCAGGAAAGCTGTTTATGGTCTGAAACAAAGCGGGAGGAGCTGGCACTTATGCCTTAAAGAGCAGCTGCAAAAATTGGGGTTCACCCCCTCCACAGCTGATCCATGCCTTTTCAGAAAGGGAAAAGGAGAGAAATTATGTGTTCTGTTATGTTTTGTTGATGATTTGCTGGTCCTCGCAAAGACAACACAACAGATCAATCAGATCACACTACAACTTCAAAAGACATTCACACTTAAATGTCTTGGTCCTGTCAGTCAATACCTAGGGGTAGAGATCGAACGCACAGCTGACAGTTCCGGTTTTCTCCTCAGTCAGGAGAAAAAGATCCACGATCTACTCCAGATATGGGGCATGCAAGACTGCAAGATTGTATCAACTCCAATAGTGATGGGGAGAGGGGAAAAAGCAGAAGAGTCTGCACCATTTCCAAACCAGAACATGTTCCTTTCACTGCTGGGTTCACTCACACATCTAGCGTGCTGGACGCGCCCAGACATTAGCGTTGCAGTCAATCACCTGAGCAGAAAAGCTGCAAATCCCACACAGGCAGATTGGATAGCCTTGAAACGCATCCTCAGGTACTTGAAAGGCACAAGTAACCACAAATACTACATCACCCCAAAAGGAGCACTGCAATTGGAAGTTTTTGCAGACAGTGACTTTGGGGGGGATGACACAAGGAGATCTACCACAGGCTATGCCATACGCCTTGGGGATTGCGTGATAGATTGGGGGTCACACAAGCAAAAGACTATCGCGTGTTCTACTCTAGAGAGTGAGTACACAGCCCTGAGTCATGTGACCAACTACCTACACCTGCTCAGGCAATTGATGTCGGATTTGGATGCTCCACAAACAAATCCAATCCGGATCTGGATGGACAACCAGTCCGCAATCCAGATTGCTGGGTCAGAACGAATCCGGATGCACTCTAAGCATGTTGACATAAAGCATAAACATGTCAGAGAAGCAGTCCAAAACGGGGACATTGACGTGCTTTACTGTCCATCGCAAGAGAACATCGCGGATGTCCTGACCAAAGCACTTCCTGCGCCACAATTCAAACAGGCAGTTCAAATGTTAAATTTGGCGCCAAAAGATGACTTCCGAGACGCAATGGGGGGGTGTTGCAGTTTCACACCACACACTCCAGAACTAGTGGAAACTGGCATTCCGTCTCTCCGTCTCCAGATCAGATAGAGCACCTGCGTGTCCTTGAGGTGGTCAGCTTCCCAGCTTGTTAGTGCAACCTGCTACACAGTAGGTGAACTCCCTTTAAATAGTGTAACATAAGCAGGCAATGTTTCTCACGGGAAGCGCTGGCTAGCAAACATCCACTTTCTCATGAGATCATGATGTTCAAAGGGTCACCCCATTGGTTGACATGGGGCACAAGGGTCTTCAGGTATCCACCTACCAGATATGCTCTGGCTACACCCCTTTGTTCCTATATAACTTATATTTTTACTGTGTGCGCACTGAGACTGAGACTGAGACTGTAACTGAGAATGTAACAACATGCGTTGAAAAGCCGCTTGTACGCGGCAAGCCTTCGCCGGCTTTCGCTGACCGGCAAATAGAACTTCTCACTTTCTAACTATCGCTACTGTAACCAATAAAAGACTTTGTTATTGAAATGTAGCGATCGCTTCGTTCCTCCGCTCCGATCGCGCTAGGCAAGCGCTGAATGGGTCCACAAGCCCCCAACTCTGCTATAAACACTCCAAATAAACAACAGTTTTCCCCACCTTTTTCTCATCCAGCTCCTACTGTGCCTGCCTCCCCTTGCAGAACCCCAAATATGGCCTGCCTATGCCAGCCTGGGATTAGCATTGCATTCTAAAGCTCTTTCCACAACCATATACAATCCCACCTTTGGCTCCTAAGACTGCACTGGACAATTAATAAGACTCCTAAGACTTCACTGGGTAATGAAACCAAGCCTATTAATAACAAATCAGTAAAAATAACAAAACAATAACAATATCAATAACAAACCCAAGGGGCTGGAATACTGCCTTTTGCAATATGCATGTTGAGACTTTGGACACTGGATTCTGTGCCCAAGACTATACATTCCACTCTGGCATCTCACAACTGTCAAATTGGAAAATATATAACAGCCCCCCAAACCTAGGGCTGATCCACATTCTTCTGAGCCAGCAACAATGGCTAGCATGGATATGGAAGGGAATATTATGTGCAACTAGAGATACATTTGAGGGTGAGCAGGGAGGAAAAGATTACGTAGAATCTGTCACCAAACCAAATCCTCTTCTCTCTGCATAGCTTGCCGAGTCTGTCGTGGGGGGGCCTTCAAAGCAAGAGCCCTTGGGGGAAAGGATTCTCCTACTCTTTCCGGCAGGCAGGCTGTGTGATATCCAAGCCTGCCCACTAGTTGTTTTACTAAATAATTCATCATGCTCCCATGATAATCGAGATATAAGGAGGGGCTTGATTTAATTTACTGCCTGCTTCAAGCCAACCGTGTGCTGTAAGGATGCAGTAGAACAGAGTGACGGCAAACACTGCCAGTGTGCTGTGAATGCGAAAGGGAAGCAGAGACTTGCATCTGTGTGTGCGGACCAGGGAAGAAGAAACAGATCTGGGGGTGTGCACTGGATTAAGAGACCAACAGGAAGGTAAGATCTGAATGCCGACATAAATGATCTGGGGGATTAACCGGCACAATGCAAAATTCTCATCTGCAATAATTCTCTTTTGCTTAGCTATGGAAGAACCTATTTTTTTTATTTGTGGGGGAGGGAAACATGGGTGTGAATGTCTCATGCATGCAGCGGGCATGTAGATTCGCACTGTTTTTCTGCCTTTGTCTGTATACATCCGCTCTGAATGTCCATCACAAGCTGTTCTGTGTGCAACTCTCCTCCGTGCATGTGCTTGTATCCACAGTCAATGACAGATTGTGTTTGTGTTTGTAAAACAAAAGGAGCACAAACCCAGTTGAGAAGCCAACCTTTCGGGGGCTAATGAAATCAGGAGCTAGCTAGCTAGCAGGATTAAAAGAAAAGTGGCATATATGTTTTAAATCTCAAGAGCCTTCTGCCTGAAAGAAGCATAGAATGAATTAAGAAAGAGGGAAGCCCCTAGAAGAAAGAAATGCAAGCTCAGAGAAAGAACAAAAAGAGAGGAGTCAGAAAAGGAGCTTAAGAAGCAGGAAAAAAATTACATTATTTTTTTTTTGAAGTGGCAGATATTTGAAATCAAGGATCAAATTCCCTTACTATGTACAAAAACCCTCCTATGTTTACTCAGAAGTAAGTCCCCTGAATTTCTATGGTACTTATGTCCTAGAAAGTGCTTGTGCTTCGGATTGCAGCCTTTGGGTGGCCTTGCATGTGCTTGTGGAAAAACAAAGACAATTATTATTGCTAGAGGAGTTAAAAGCCACCATTCACACACATTCCAGGAGACAGTAGCCATAGCTGTGAATCTGTTGTAGTCAAAACACCAGAGGGGCCTCTGTGGGCCATTAAAGGTTTATAAGTGTATTGTGGCTGTCCTGGGCAAGTGCTTACTTATACAGAGCTTAGTCACTTATACAACATATACACCCACCTATGCAAGGTGTTGTAAAGCTATTATGTCCCTGAAAAACTACTGCCGGAGCAGGAGATCTGCAGGGGATCTCTGCACATTTTGTCGTAAACAACTTCCTCTCTTCGCGGTGGGGGTTAGTTACCACGCCCATGAGAAACTGCCCATGAGAAATTTCATCCTGGAAACTGCACAGATCTGAGAGTGGCTAGAGAGAACTTTGCACTGCCACTTCTCAGAATACTAGAGCTTATGGTGACGTCATGGCACTTGCTAGCAGAAGGTTTAGAGTGAACAAAAGAAAGTGCAGTACTTCTTCTCCACACAATGCCTAATTAATTTATGGAACTCACTGCCACAAGAGTTGTGGGTGGCTCCTTGTTTAGGTTGACTATCCAAATGGGTCCACAGCTCTTAGCCATGACAGTGAATGGGCACCTCCATCTTCAGAAGCTTTATACCGCTGAATATCCCAGGTATGGGGGAAAACAAAACAAGACAGGAGAGCTATTGCCTTCAGGCCCTTGTTGTGAAAGCCCTCTGGGGCCACTATCAGGCCAAACCGGGCTTTTTTTCCCTCCTTTTTCATTTCATTTCATTTACAAACTTCCCTACTGCTGTGTACCTGAAGAGTCACCCATGTACATAGAAACGACTATGTTGTCTGTGGGTGCCCCCATCCACACAGAAGCCAGTGTGAACCCAATCACCCGAGTTCACTATTGGCACATACATTTGAGTAAACTTTGGTTAGCTGAGTGCCTATCAGTTTGTATGTGATATGTGGATATCCATAAGCAAGGGTTTCTATGTACACAAGTGATTCTCTAGGTGCACAGAAGTAGATGCATTTGTGAATTAAAAGAACAAGAAACCAATGTGCACTGAGCAAGCTCACTGGTCCTCAAAAGCCAAAGAATATGGAGGTGTGAATTGGAAAACCCACAGGAGCAAAATAAGAGTACAGCAGAGGCGGAGCATGGGTGTAGCCCAGGGTGGCATGAGCCATGGGCGCCGGCAGCGGTGGGGCGCCATCGTGCAGAGTAACCCGCGCGCTAACCCGCACTGTTTGGCCCACCCGCCCTCCCTCCCTGGTGTCCGTTTCGCTCCAAACTGGAGCTATTCCGGGCGCAGGGAGGTGTGGTGGGGCGACGCACGGGGGCGGGGCGACATGCTGGGGGCGCAGTCCGCCGCCCTGCCATGGGCGCACTCAGCGCTTGCTTCATCTCTGGAGTACAGGGAGAAGACATTGACCAGCTTGAACCAATTGGGTACTGGAGCTGGGGAGACGCAACATTTTGTTCCAAGCTCCTCTTGTATATGTTATTGGTGAACTCAGGAGGATGAGTGCCTATAGGAGGACTGATCATATGTTAAACTACATATGTTAAACTGGGGTTATGTTTATCTCAGTACAATAATTGCTAGTAACCTGAGTACAGTTGTTCACCAATTCCATTCAGTGCAGGTATCATTTGTGTATGTGTACCCAGACTATGCCCCTGTAAAAGTGTACCCACATACAGTTATTCACACAGAAATGAGTACTCAGGTACAAAAAGCTGCATCCGGTACAGACCTTCTGTACTTGAGTACAGCATCACATGTGAACAGCACTTGGGCTAGGCACAGACATGGTGGTGGTTTCTACAGACATGTAAGTTTACAAATTAAAAGAAAAAGGGGGGGAAACAAAAAACCAGACTGATGCAAACCGTCCATGCTCAGTGCCCCACCAGGAATCATGAAACACTGCGGTGTCATTTAGAAAACAGTATTTATAATTTATTTATTTGAAGAACTTATACCCTGCCTTTCCCATGCTGAAGCAAATGCCCAAGGCAGCTTACATGGGCAGGCTAGTCCAAATCACCATTTTTCAACAAGATTTTTACAAATATGCAGTATTCTGTGATTCACCAAATCCTCAGTCTCAGATGTAGCCTTCACTGTGTGGTTCTCTCCTCTGGCTGTGTGTCATCGAGCTTCAGCAGGCAATTGTTAGTCACGCCTGGACAGGTCCTCAAAGCTGTACTCTGTTCTTTTGCTGGCTGGCCTTCTTATACATTTCCACACTGGCTAATGAGCTCCACAGCAACTCTGTCCTGCCACAACAGATATTGCAGCTTGTCACAGCCTTACCTGGCATTCCATCTCCCATCCTAAAACAAAACCACAAATTCTCCTGCTTAGTTTCAGGCAGTCCCAATCATCAGTCCACACCTCCTGCTCAATAGCATAATATCCAGAATAGTAGGATATCCAGATGAGGAACAGAGGAAATTAGAGTATCTGAGCTGTTAACAGCTTATCCTGTATGGAGGTGGGCAGGGTTGGGGAGGTGTAACATTTTGCTGCAGATCCCACTTGCGTAAAAGCATTTTTTTTCTTTAAAAAAAAGTTGGTTTGCAGTATTCACTGAGCGTTTCCATACCCCTGATGCCTTGGTTTGAGTTGGGGAAGGTATTCTCCTCTTTCTTGCATTTGAAAACGTGCTCTAATTAGAAAGGATGTGTCACTACTTTTTTTCCCTCTTTAAATAGTACTTAATAAAAAGGCTTGAACAGTGTCTTGGGGAGGCTCACTGCGAGGATGCTGGAGAATCCTTCCTGCCTCATGAGAAGTGGTAATGAGAAGGAGAAGGGCAAGCTGAGGCATTGTGTCTTGGCAGGCAGAAATCAATGCTAAGTGCTCTATGTAATCAGATTCCCTGACACAGTGGGGGAGAAAGTGTGAATGACTAACAGTTGGATTTATTTCTGGCAGCTGCTGGTCTAGCTATACCGTGTAGTCATGCTAGGTGGTAATTCAGTAGGGCTTGTACCTCTGAATATTTATCGCCAAGCACTGTGGACCTCAAGAGTTTACAAAGATAAGATTGCTAGGGCATGCACACAGAATTCTAACCAGTGTGGGTGTTGGCTTCATGAGGAAAATAGGATTACAGCCCAAGTTTTACTGAGCACAATGGGCTTTCTTCTGAGTAAGGTAAAGAACCGTTTTCAAACATTTCTACTTCTAACACCATGCCGTGTACAATACAATTGTTCACGCATTTTGAGATGCAGGCATCTTGTTGTCTCATGTGCTCCCTGAGGCATCTGGTGGGCCACCGTGAGATACAGGAAGCAGGACTAGATAGTCCTTTGGCCTGGTCCAGTGGGGCTCTTCTTATATTCCTATGAGTACATGTCTGAAGAGGAGCATCTGGTTCTGCTGGCTGTCAAAGAGAAATGTAGTGGAGAATCTTGACTGGCCCACCCGTTTGTTTACCTCCGAATTTAACTCAGAATGCCAGATGTAGGAGAGCAGCAATGGGATGCAGGCATCTTGTTGTCTTCTGTGCTTCCTGAGACATCTGGTGGGTTACTGTGAGATACAAGATACTGGGGGCCTAAGTGGGGCTTTTGCATGACCCAGTGGGGCTCTTCTTATGGTCTTATGCTTGTGAAAGGAAACATTTGCTAACAATCAGGGATAGTTTCTGGTATATTTAGGGATAACTGGACTTGTAGAAGAGCTACAGTAAAGCCATCAGGCAACAACAGTTGCCCCCAACCAGTGCTGCAGTGGTTGTGCCCTTGCCCTGGTGGTGCTGGAAAGGTTTCCTGTTGATGAAAGAGGAGGCAAGAGAATGAGCTGTGGGAACGCTAAAGGGCTAATTTGCACACTATTTCATTACATAGCCCTATGCAGGACTGAGCTACCAGCTGGAGCACGATGCAACTCTCTAATGTATTTGAATACAAAGTTCTAACCTCCCTATTCATAAAAACTCAAGTCAGGTTCCACAGCATTCAAAACACACACACACACACACACACACACACACACACAGAGAGAGAGAGAGAGAGAGAGAGAGAGAGAGAGAGAGAGAGAGAGAGAGA
>JAJKFI010000060.1:5341573-5354396 GCA_029204185.1 Lerista edwardsae
AGAGAGAGAGAGAGAGAGAGAGAGAGAGAGAGAGAGAGAGAGAGAGACGTTGCAATCCACTGACTAGGCATGTTTAAGTACACTGAAATCAGTGAAGGATGCCCTTCAATGCACGCTTGCTTGAGAGTAAGTCCAACTGAATGTCATGGACCTTATACTTGAGTAATTAGGCTTAGAATTGTGCTTCGTGACTCATGACAGCCAAACTTCCCAATGTATGTACTCATTAGAAAACAGACATTTGAGTACCTTCCTACTTGGTGGTCTACACATTTCCTACACGTTTTCTCTAATCAGTATCATGTGATCATGTCCCACTAACTGTAAGGGGGACTTTAGACCATTTAACTTTCTGTGAATTGCATTCTACCAGTTTCTTCAGTAATCTAACAAACTCCACAGACTGACAGTGCAATCTTATGCACGTCTGCTCAGAAGTAAGTTCCATTGTGTCCAGTGGGGCTTACTTCCAGGAAAGTGTGTATAGACTTGTAGCCTGATTACAAGCTGGCAAGGAGTTAAAAGGTAAAATGTCCAGCCTATGAGCTTTCCCCTATGAATAATGCCTCGCCATTATAATATTGTGAAAACAAAATGCAGATATTTTACCACATGAAAGTGTGAAATGATTCCTTTGAGCTACTGCCAACCAACCAATTGTGGCTTGTATAGGAAAAAAAAATGCATGGTCAGAATAGTCAGTACTGTTGTTGTAGGGTCTGGGCCTTAAATGTATATGCGCAACATCACAGGGAATGGCACCAAGTAGTAAAGTATATGCATCTTAAGTTTTGCTTAAGGCAATGGGGCTTGCACAAAGAATGGTCTGTACCCTACAGTATTGTGCTTATTAAATTAACATTATCGTACTGTTCACATCAGAAGCAAGATATTATTTCATTCATGGAAAAGGTTACACTTATGTGGAATTCATGAGCCAAGTAATTATTTTCCTGATTCATTCATTCACTAAAACAAAGCCAGGGCCTAGTTCATAAGATTAACAACAAGAAACTGATTACTTAGGAATTTTCCAATTTCATGGATTTCTACAAGGAGGTGCTCTGTACACAAATGAGGCAAATGGGCCATTTTAGAATGAAGCTATATTTTTGCTGGTTTAAAGAAAAACGCATACAGTATACTCTCTGCTTTTCCTTGTCCTCATTTCTTTCCCCTTCATCTGTTGCCTCCTTTGTTAAATTTTACATAGGAAACTACTTTTCCTTTTGAACTTTGTAAAGTGCCATGCACAGTAATGGAGCTATAGTCAGCCTCATATAGCTAATTTTATGTCATGTGGTTGACATAACCATAACCAAAATGAAGAGGTTGAAATGGTATAGTGTACACAGCTTGCTGATCTGTAGATACGTACATTTATTCAACATTGCCTTCAACACATGTACAGGAGTATGCACTTTTCCCTATATTTGAGCTGTCCAGTCCCCAGACTGACTTTTAAAATGGACACTAGAGGCACACATATAAACATATATTAGGACTGTTTACCCATGATGTAATATGCGTGTACAGGTGTCTGTACATGACACCTGTGCACACATACATAAAGAGATGAGCGGTACTGCATTTTGGGCTTGCATTCTACTTCCATCAGTTTATGCACCACACATGAGCTGGACCAAGAATCCTTTGCAGAAGATGCTGGGCACAGATCAGCCGGTCCACTGTTGCTGCCCCTGCCTCTTTCAAAAAAGCCACAGTGGGTCTTCTACATATGTATTCACAATATCAGTGCCAGGTTGTGGATACTATATCAGATAATGCTGCACTACTGGAGATGGAAATCCAGGCCCACTTTCAATCTCTTTTGTCATCTTTCTAAAGGAAAAGCAATACCCAGCATGCTGTTGCCAAAATATTAAATGGAAGAGAACAAGGTGAAAGGGAACATAGACTTTCTAATTAGGGATGTCTGTAGAATCCTGCTGGCACAGTTAGGCCAACAAAGTTTAGCTGGTACAAGTGCCACCGTAAAGCGTGTTTGGGCCACTCTCAGAATCATGGAGGATGGTGCGCATCTGTGTGCTGGCCTCTCTGACTCCGAGAGTGGTCCAAACGTACTTTATGGTGTCCCTTGTGCCGGCCTTTGCTGGCTTAACTGTGCTGGCCTAACTCCAGATTAGGATTGCGCCCTGAGAAATCAATGTCTCTATTGGAAAGAATAGGTAGATAAGAAAGCTTTTAGCAAGTTGTGTGCAGACCTGTGGAGCCCCCACTGATCTGGCTGAAGATTGTAGAGCAAAAATCCCCAATCTCTGGCTGCAAATGACAGTCAAGGTCATTCTAGAATCCAGAGTTGTCAGCAGAATTATTCTGAGATTTCAATATTCTGGGACTCAGGAATGTCAGAATTTCAGACTCATTACACAAAGAAACTGAGCGTATCTGTTCACTCCTACTCCTCATGAAGGAATATATAGTATTATTTATGCAGATCATCTTTCACTAGCCCAGTTTTTAATAAGAGTATGGATTAAGTCCCACTTTAATCCAACTTGCACATCATGTTCATCTTGACATGTAATAAAGCTCCAAGTCAGAAACAGCTGGGAATGTTATGACAAAAAAAGCAATCAAGGAAGAGAGCTTATATAATAGTAGCTGATCATAGATTTGCATATTTAGAGTCAAGGTATTAAGAAAGGACATATTGGTTATTATTTGGAGAGGAAGTTTTCCACTGCATCTAAAATCATCGCAGGCACCTGTGTGAAAGGAGTCTCATCATTGCATGATGCTGCTGAGGAAGGGGACACCAGCACAGAGTAATTACAGACTCATTACCAAATTGCACTGCAATGTTGCCTCTAGGGGAAAGGGCTCTGTTTTGGCCAAAAGGAACACTAAACATCTCTCCATGGTTATGGACTGAGCGTATAATTAAAACCTAGCTTAAAGGCTAAATTTAATGGTGTGATGGCAAGAGCTCCTCCAAGGGGAACACTTTGGCTGGCTGCTGTTAGATGGTAAATGCATCTGATTGTAAATGCATCTGACTAGCACCTAAGCAGCAGGCATCAAATACATATTTAATAATATTACTATATTAGCAAAAAAAAATAATCTGCTATTTAGAGATGGCCATGAGGAGGACCCATCATCTGCAGGAGTAGGAGGTGCATCGTATCAGAAGTTCAAGCATGTCTAAACCATAATGGTGGAGACCTTGATGCACTAGCAAAATAAAAATATGCATCATTATGATGGGTCAGAAAATGTGGGGGCCTATATACAGGAGACGTGGTAGCGCTGCAGGTTAAACCACTGCTGCTGAGCTTTCTGACTGGAAGGTTGCGAGTTCAAGACCACGCAACGGAGTGAGCTCCTGTTGCTTGTCCCAGCATCTGCCCACCTAGCAGTTTGAAAGCACCAAAAAATGCAAGTAGATATATAGGTATCACTTTGGTGGGAAGGTAATGGCGTTCCGTGTGCCACAGCGTATAGTCATGCCAGCCACATGACTGTGGAAGCTTGTCCTCGGACAAACACTGGCTCTTCGGCTTAGAAATGGAGATGAGCACCACCCCCTACAGTCGGTCACGACTAGACCATTCAGTTGTGGGGAAACCTTTACCTTTATATACAGGGAACTCTTTTTTTAGAAGACTAATGAGGGAAGAGAGGTGTCTGTTATGCCCCAAATCCATTAAATCCCAATGTACTGGTGTGAGTGAAGATGCGCATACGCAAAATGCATCTGCCTAGTTTTTAATGAAGCAGAAAATGTCTGTTGTTTCCAAAGTCTATTCAGTTGAGGTCTGATAAATTGAGGGTTCACTGTGTTTCCGGGACCCCCTGGGGATGTCTGCACAAAGAGAGAGGGCTGGCCACCCAATATCAAGAGTGCATTTCAATTTTTCTTCAAGGGAGGGAATTACAATCGTTCACAGGAAGAAAATGAAGGATACTTGGGGAGACCACTAGGGCAGGGGCTAAAACTGCCCCCTGCTTGTGTTGACTGCAAGGTCTTAGAGAGAGGCAGATCTAGCCTCATCTCAGCGTCCCAGATGGTGTTCTTAATCATGCCAGAATCTGCCATACAAAGTTGGAAATTGACTAGTATATATTGATGCCAGCACAGCTCTAACGTTAAGGGGGTATATGTCAAATAGCATTCTGTCACTGTACAATTCCAACCCATAAGAAGACTTGCAGACTAATTCCAGAGCTTGTTGGGCATGTGACTACAGGGCCATTCAAGAGATGCCAACACAAAACCCAACATATATGCTCATGTAGCAAATTATGCCAGCTTTTGCACTTGTGATTTGGGATGTTGGAGCTTATTCAGTCTATCTGAAGTTCTCTGTTTGATTTAAATTAAGCAACATTAAAAAGGAGTTGTATTTATCATGCTTCTACCTGTGGCAATGCAGAACTGCTGCTTGACAGTAGAACAATAAGTTGTTATAAATAGATCTTTATTCTTGAGACGTATTGTCAATGCATTGTTTTTAAGACAACCATAACTTCCTTTGGCAATTTTTGCTCCTGTATGCAAGTGAAAGAACAATAGTAGATGGGAAGACTACAATAAACATAATAGCACCATGGAAAAACATGGCTTAGTTTAGATGACTGTTTCATATTAATAATGGAACACTCCATTATATCCATTACTGAAGCTACATAGAGATGATACAGATATAGTTCCATGTAACAAACTAGCATGTACACAAGAAAACTGGCACAAATAAATGTAAACCAAGAGTGTGTAAACCAAATTATTTAAACTGCCTCTTTAATAATTGGCTTTGTTTTCCTGTAAATCCTGCAAAATGATGCCCATTTTTATTTCTGCCAGGGCTGTACACAAACTTTTCCATCTGCTTAACAGACAGGGTTGATCATTTTCTTCTGAACACTAATGAGTCTTAAATAAAAAAAAATATTTTCAGCTGCTTTTATGAAGACAGAAGGAATGTGACAGGAGTCGTTATGGCATCAATAGTTAGGGGTACCAGATACAAATGAGGACAGTGTGTCTTAACCATTGAGTAGAAGAGGGAATTTTGGCAGCTGCAGCTCAACATGGAAGAGTTTAAAAAGCTGCACCTGCCAAAAATCTCTCTTCTATACAATGCTTAAAGGTATAGGTCAGCCATTTTCAACTATTTTGCCATGGCACATTGGTGTGCCATGAGTGGTCCACAGGTGTGCCACAGGAACTTGGGGCTAAGTAATTTATTAATAGAGCTGATGGGGGCTGTGAATCCTACACTAGCAGTATGGTGTGCCTTGTCAATAGTCAAAAACTGATGGTGGTGTGCCTTAACAATTTTAGTGCCTTGTCAGTATGCTGTCAGATGAAAATCACTGGTATAGGCACTCTGTCCCTGTTTGCATCTGGTTTATAGTTGTCTTTTTATAGTTGTCTTTTTATAGTTGTCTTCTGAAACGTGGTGGCACAGCGGGTTAAACCGCTGCTGCTGGGCTTTCCGACCGGAAGGTTGGGAGTTCAAGACCATGCAACAGAGTGAGCTCCCGTTGCTTGTCCCAGCTCCTGCCAACCTAGCAGTTCGAAAGCACCTAAATGCCAATAGACAAATAGGGACCACTTCGGTAGGAAGGTAACGGCGTTCCGTGCACTACGGCGTATAGTCATGCCAGCCACTTGGCCACGGAAGCTTGTCCTCGGACAAAACGCCGGCTCTACAGGCTTTGAAACGGAGATGAACACCACCCCCTAGAGTCGATCATGACAACTAGACCATTTGGTCATGGGGAAACCTTTACCTTTTACCTTTTACCTCTGAAATACAAAGTTTAACCCATACAAAGTTCCCAGAAGAACATCAGAGCTTAGGCTCTCTTATCTTATATTCACTGTCTCTCTCACATACACACACGCACCTACTTGATATAACCCCCCAAACTAGAAATAGTTGCTATGGCAGGCTTTGTGTTTGAATTGCTGCTAGCTACTGTATAGGAAAACCAAAATAACTGCAGCTCAATGGTTGTCAGTTTAAGAAAAAAAAAAACCTATGGCAGAAAGGAATCATCAAAATGAGGATGAATCAGAGATCAGATGCCCTTGCCTTACTGACATTCATGCGTAGCAGGAATAGCGCACTGAAGTGTGCGCGCTGCTTTATCTACCAGTAGGTGTTGAGGGAGAAAACAGGGGAAAGTGAATTGTTTTATGATTGAGGACCACTTAGAACATCTTCCTAATAGTCAATGAGTACATTTTAAAGTCTGGACCAGCATAGCGGTTGGTTGAAGCACTTTTTTCACAGTGTCCAATGTAGCCTTGTCCACAGTCACACGGGATGGGGTGGGAGTTGTGCAATGTGCATAAATGGATACTGCCTCAGTTTTGGCCTAGTCAAGTTGGGGAGATTGCCCGTGCATAGCTCTCTGACAGTTGCTTGTCCCTTCAGGGCTGGCTGTGGACTGATGTGGCTGCTTAGGAAGGCAATACCAGGCATCTAAAAATGGGCAAAAATTAATTAGAACAGCGTTTCTCAAACTTTTTAGCACCGGGACCCACTTTTTAGAATGACAATCTGTCATTTTGCAATGGCAAAATCCAAACTGAGATAGATAACCTTTATTAGCATACAAACATACAAACGACTCACACATTATGTGAGATGCACACCACTGCTGTGACTGACACGCCAGGCAGCAAATGGCAACATCCGCCTGAGAACCCCTGCAGGGTCTAGTGGATGTTCCCATTGGGTGGAGGGATGGGTGGGAAGACCTGCAAACATCCATCCATCTCTTGCAAACTTGGAAGGTGCAAGACCCAACTTGCCATGGAGGGCCCAGCACGGGGCTTTGTCCAAGGGACTCCAGCAACCTGGTGATTGTGCTATCAACGTATTCTACAGCAAAACACTTATCTCCCCCACCCCACCAGCAATACAAAGCCAGGCAGAAATGCAAATGCAACTCCAGACATCATTTTGAGCCCTTGTAGGAATATCACTATGCTATGGTTTTCCCAGTAGCAATGTATGGCTGTGAGAGCTGGACCATAAGAAAGGCAGAGCGCCAAAGAATAGATGCTTTTGAATTACGGTGTTGGAGAAGACTCTTGAGAGTCCCCTGGACTGCAAGGAGATCCAATCGGTCGGTCCTCCAGGAAGTCAAGCCTCATTGCTCCCTGGAAGGACAAATACTGAAGCTGAAGCTCCAATACTTCGGCCACCTCATGAGAAGAGAGGACTCTTTAGAAAAGACCCTCATGCTGGGAAAGATTGAAGGCAAAAGGAGAAGGGGGCGGCAGAGGATGAGATGGTTAGATAGTGTCACCGAAGCAATGAACATGAAGTTGGGCGAACTCCGGAAGCTAGTGGAGGACAGGGAGGCCTGGCGTGCTGTGGTCCAGGGGGTCGCGAAGAGTCGGACACGACTTAGCGACTGAACAACAACAACAACAACAACAACAACAACAACAACAACAGGAATATCACTGGAGACGATGCAACTGTGCAGTTGTGCAATTTGCTTTTACATCTACGTACCTAGTCTATTGATTATAATATGCAGCAAACCTCTTGGTTGTTCTCCTTAATTTACTGTCCTTCATGAGACAGAGGAGAATTAACGGCCCAGTAGTTAAGCAGGGCAGGATCATGCTGGGAAGTTTTATTAGCTGCTGTGCAGTCCAGCTTTTGCTTTGCTCTGCAAAATGAGATGGTAAATCCAAATGCAATGGAGATGGGTGTCAGGAGCACATCAAAGGCACGCTAATGAAATCTTACAACGCTTCATGTTTGTTGTGGCTTTGCAGACACCAGCATAGCAGTTGGGAAGAAGGAAGCAGAGGCCTATGCCCATAGGCCTCAGGGCCGGCTCTAGGAGTGGCGGGGCCCAATGCGGGACATTCCTGTGGGGGCCCCCACACTCCCCACAGGGCCCCCCACTCACCAAGAAGAGCACTTGTGGTGCCACACACAAAGTGTGGCACCTGGAAATAGTTGGTGGTGACAGGATGATGTCACTGCCAATTGCTTCCAGGAGGCCCATTTTGGGCACTTCAGAAGCTGGGGCAGCTGAGAGGTCCCAAGGTAAAGCTGCTCTGCTGGCCCCACTGACCTACAATCCTAAAAGAACTGACTGCAGCAGCAAGCCACACGCTCACTGCACTGGTGCGCCCCCCCCCCCAAAGCACGGGGCCCGATGTGATGGCATTGGTCCCATTGGCTTAAGGCCGGCCCTGATAGGCCTGGTATACCCCTGAAAGTAAAATGCAGTGAGAATGAGATGTTAGGAGGTGGATTTGTCTTGATGACTTTGGGCTGCTTTCACTGGCTGCTAGCATTTCTGTAGCAGCCTAAGGGTACACAGCAGTCAGCATTATGCCTCTGGTAGCCACAATATCCCTTTGGAAACCAGCAAACCCTCCCAGACCTTCACCCAAGAAGCCTGATGATGTCAGCAGGTCATGTATTGAAGGATGCAGCTTTGAAAAGCTATTTAACTTGCTTCTAACTTCATTATAAAGTATAATGATCCTGGTGTGACATTCCTCTGACGAATTGTGTGTACACAAGCTGAATGGAAGAGACCCCAAGGGATTGCTATGAAGGGTCATTTGACTTATCCTCAACAAAGTTAATAATTCAGCAAGTCCTTTCAATCACAGTATTGCATGGTTTCCCCCAGTAGCCTTAGTTTATGCTGTGCATTAAAATTCCTTTATTGTCTCAAAGTGACCACTCCCAAGAGACTAAGAGCTGTGGGAGTGGGCAAGGGTCTGTCTGCCAGGGGTCACGACTGACTCCTTTATTACTTTTCATTTCTGTCTTTCTTCTGAGATGCTCTTTTTCTCTCTCTCTCTAGTTATGGGCGGCAAATCACACACTTTCCGTCAGCGGTAACACAGGGCAGATTTAGAGGGATTCCACATGAGGTGAGGTGGTGTAGCTGTGGAATGGATGCTATCGAATCCTTAGATCATATTCTTTTTTACTGCCCACGCCATACTGTGGCCAGGAAAAGATTGTGGGCGGCCATTTCCCCCTTTTATTCTTCTATCCCAGAGACATGTGATCTAGGAACCATTCTTAGTTGGACTGACCTGAACCTTTTAAAACCTCTTGCTGTTTTTTTGAGTGCGGCAGCCAAGGCGAATTCGGATTTGATTAGAGATTCTAGGGATTAGAGATTAGATTAGAGATTAGAGATTAGAGATCACTGAAAGATCTTCCTTGATTTGTCATTTGTAAAGTTGTATTTTTTTAATTTGTAACTGCTTTTATGCCAATAAAGGTAACTAAAGACTAAAGACTAAAATCATACACTGTTCATTTGATGAACAATTATAGCAATTTCCTTCAGCCTTGTGGCTGGAGTTCCTCCACCAACGTAGATACAAAAGCTTCAAGGAGAATAACATGCTTTGTTTTGTTCAAGAGACTAGTGACCCTGTCTCAATGCATGCTAAGTTTAGTATAGTGGGACATGGTTGTACCTACAGGTCTGAAATACGTAAGCCCAATGGTGTAGCCAGAGCAGTGCAAAACTGTTAATTTTTGACAGCTCCAAACCAGCTGTGTAAGTGGCCCCTCCCCCTCGGCACCAGAGTCAGTTGGGGTGATGAACGCAATGCAGAAGAGAAGCTGATTGGCTCTGGCGGTAAAGGGGAGGGACTGCTTACATGGCTTGGCCAGGAGCTGTAAAAAAGTACGGTTTTGCGCCCCCCTGTCTACGCCACCACAGAGCCCTTCCTATCATTCATGAAAGACAAAGCTATTAAAGATTATAAATACCAAATATCCAAGAATATCAAAGGATTAGGAATGCTTCCATCCGAACGCTAAGGGCACTGTAATAGAAGTGATGTCCTGTGGAGACAATCTAGACCAGTGGTTCCCAAACTATGGGTCGGGACCCACCAGTGGGTCATGAGCCAATTTCAGGTGGGCCGCAAAGCACCTAGGGTAGCCACATTGAAAATATGGGAAGATGGGTTGCTGGAAAGGAGGAGGGCTATGTGGTTGTTTTGCTTGTGTCAAAGTTGTAAATAGGCTTTTTTCCCTTCTGATACACTTTGCTATTGGAAAATGGCTGAGAAATAACTTTAAATGCATTATCAGGAAAGCAGCAGGTTCTGGGTCACAATGATGGCACTTCCAGCCATGACATCACTTCCAGTGGGTCCCATACAGATTGGCACTTCCTTCTGTGTAGACATGCCTAGGAGTATGCCCTAAAATAAACACATTTGTTTCTATTTGCTGACAGAAATAATATTTTGCCCCCTTAATAAATGCATTTTTGTGTATTTTTTTCACATTTATAGACCAGCCTTTCCAATGTGGTTATTTGTGGCTCCTGTCTTATATGACAGGGATAGATCACGCATGCAGATCTTGCATCAGTTATGAAAGGGGCTATAAGTGCAACAAAACATGAATGAATGAATGAAATCAAACTCCAGGCACTGCTATCAGGAAGCCCTGATCATGTGCCCTCCTGCCAACCTCATTGGGTAGAAGGATGCAGGAAGCTGGACGAGACGGGCCTTTGGCCTGATCTAGCGGAGCTCTTCTTATGTTCTTTTGAGACGCCCCTTGTTCGCACAGTGAGTGGACTTTTCAATCAAATGTTTCCTTTTTCTATACCTTGCCTTGCAAGTAATCTCCTTGCCTGTTTCATAAACATAGAAGGAGACGCAAGGTGTGATTGCATGAAGGCTGCTGTTTGCATTTTGTGTTCTAACAAAAGAGCGTGCATTTTATGTGGGCTGCCCAGAGCGGGCAAAAATAACGTGCACAGCATGGCATAATGACTAGCATAAATCAAAGCCTTTTGAAAGCAGCCCATCTGCAGCACCGGTCAAAGGCACTGTTTTTGGGGAGAGGGGGAAGCTTCCCTTTTTATTTGGCCTTGGTAAAACGAGTGGAAGAATTACAGTACAAGGCTCCGAACTTGAATGTTGTAGTTCTAATTTTGGATCTAAACTGCAGACTCCATTTATCACAAGCTACAACAGCAGTTTCAATCAGCTAAGGTTGGAACCTGGTGTTTACATCCCCCTTGATAGTTGTGTTTACTTGGTGGCAGCTTTATGCATCTGTGTTTCACTTTCTCCCTGTGCTGCTTGGTGGTCTGACAAAGATGGTGGTAGTAGCGTTATTACTATCTGAAGAATCATGCAGGGCTGACCTTAGCAGAAGACACCCTTTGGCAATGGCAGGGGGTGCAGACAGTGCCCCAAGAGGGCCCAAAGCTATGCCTGCCCCATCACTTGTGCTCAGCTAACAACTTGGGATTGTTAGGGTGGGTCAATCCCTTCTCTCCTTATTGTGGCAGCAACTGTGGGTTTGTTTTATCCTCAGTGAGTCAAACACAGTACTGGATCTGACAACTCCTTCCAGCCAAGTTTCACCACCACCACTGTGCCTCCTGTAGCATCACAAAATCTGTAGGGGAAAAAGTTTTATTTGGTTTTTATTTAATGGTGTGTGTGTGTATGCACGTGCGTATGGGTAATGACTGTGGCTGCATCTGCTGACACTATACCACCTATATCAACTACCCAGTACACTTTTAAAGCAATTATAATGTATAAGTGTAATGTACATTTTGAATAAAAACACACAACACCAGTTTCTGTACTTCTAACTATAAAAAGGTAAAGGTTTCCCCACGACTGAATGGTCTAGTCGTCGTGACCGACTGTAGGGGGCGGTGCTCATCTCCGTATCTAAGCCTGTAGAGCCGGCGTTTGTCCGAGGACAAGCTTCCATGGTCATGTGGCCGGCATGACCACACACCGAAGCGCACGGAATGCCGTTACCATCCCACCAAAGTGGTCCCTATTTATCTGCTTGCATTTTTACGTGCTGTCAAGCTGCTAGGTTAGCAGGAGCTGGGACAAGCAACGGGAGCTCACTCCGTTGAGTGGTCTCGACCTCCCAATCTTCCGATCAGAAAGCCCAGCAGCAGCGGTTTAACCCACAGCGCCACCATGTCCCATCTATGGAAAACACCAAAATCCGTGAAAAAATAAAATGAAGCCGTTTTCTCCCACCTCTATAAATGGGGTGTTGTGAAAGGAAAAAACATGGCCAGGGGCAAACACTGGCTTAAAGTGTTGCTGCTATTGCTGTTGGCCCACCAAAAACGAAGGAATTCCATGCCTGCTTCATTCATGGGGAGGGAGGCGCACCGGGTAGGAGGGGATCCACCAGAAAATAGATTTCTATTACCAAGCTATGAAGCACCTGGAAAATCACATGTGACTTCCATTTTCTAATTAGTAATCAGAAGAGAAAGAGGGAGAAAATGTGCTCTATAACTACACTGTACAGTCATCTCAGCAACTGAATTATCATCTAGAAGCTAGGAAGCGTAAGGGCGACAAGAAAGAAAGTCTTCAGTTAGAATTCCTTCTAATGCTCTGAAATCAATAGACCTGTACTTTGCCTTTCCCACTACCTTCGAGGATAAGGAGGAAGTGGCTGTTGTCACAGAGTGGTTTGGAGCTCCTTGGCTACAGGACAGCCACCTCCACACGCGATTTAGCAAGACGCTGCAAGGCTCTGCAGCTCATTCTTTGTGATGAATTCCTAGGGGTGCTGTGTCTGCTGGAAATCCTGAGGGATGGTGAGTGAAGTGGGCTACAGTAATAACAGGAGAAGTGAGCCTGAGGTACAGACACTGACACTGGCAGGCAATAGAGAAAAAAGACAGAGCAGACAAGGAGTTCTTCACACTATGCTCAATCCTATCCTTCACTTCCTGCTGGTGCAGCCATGCCAAAAATGGGCACTCGGTTTTCAGCGGGATGTGTGTGTGTGTGTGTGTGTGTGTGTGTGTGTGTGTGTGTGTGTGT
>JAJKFI010000060.1:5354406-5382677 GCA_029204185.1 Lerista edwardsae
GTGTGTGTGTGTGTGTGTGTGTGTGTGTGTGTGTGTGTGTGTGTGTGAAATTGGGAGGCTTTGGACGGGAAAGGGGATTTAAATCCCATTACCTTTCTATAAGCCTCCTGCTTTGCAATGTCTCCTCATTTCTTCTTTAGCTGGTGCAAGTCAAAGGAGAAAGTGAGGAGGATTGAAAAAGAGGGGGATAGCATCTGGCACATACCATCACCGCAAGATCCACCCCCTCCCACAACTTCCCTGCCCTACTGCCCTCCTCCCTACTCAGTTTCGCCCCCTCCCCACTTTTGCTGCTGCCTTTCCTGCTTTGGCAGGTCCAGGGAAGTCTGCCAGAGGACAAGGAGCACTGCCGTCTGTTGTGGTAGCACTCCAAAGATGGACGCCCTTGGCAGGGGAGCTCTGTTGAGCGGCTGTAAATGGCTCTGCACAACAGCCCAGTCCTGGATAGGATAGAAATATATGGAACATATTGCTACAGGATGTCATTATAGCAAATAGCATATAGCAACTGGCATGGCTTTAGAAGTGAAAAGCATTAAAATCGTAGGAACTATGGAGACGCAAACCTAGGTTTTGAGGATGCCAACCGGAGAATGAGTGCACAAGTCCTCCAACAAATTTTTCCCCTTAGGATGAAAATAACCAAGCAGCAGACAGCTTGCTCATTTTCTTTTAGTCATCAATGTTGTTTGAGGCACGTGATTGGATGATTCTTTTCCTTTGACATTACCTACTGCTGCCAATGTTCTCTGCAGCATGAACAGAGAGTGGAGGTCTAGACTTCCGCCCCTGCCGGCTTGGGCTAGGTGGGGATCTTTTCTACCCACTGTATCTGCACCTGAGCACACCTGTTTGCTAACATGGGAATGATTCTAACTTAAATTTGATTGTATCTTTCTTAATTCATAGGATTTATTTTTAGGTAATTTCTAAGCCCATAGTGAAAAAAGGAGTATTGGCACAGCTGTGTGTGCAGTAAGGGCTTGCGTTCACAGAAAAATAAAATGCATTGTTGTGAAGAAAAACTTGCAAATGTCTAAATGATATACTGCATTGACATTAAAAAGATTTAGGGCGCAAACCTAAACTGAGTTAGGCTAGCATAAGCTAAGCCAGCAAAGTTTGGCCAGCACAGGGGCCACTGTAAAATATGTTTCAACCACTCTGAGTCAGAGAGGCCAGCACACAGACATGTGCCATCCTCCCTGACTCCGAGAGTGGTCGAAACAAACTTTATGGTGGCCCTTGTGCTGGCCAAACTTTGCTGTCTTAGCTTATGCCGGCCTAACTCCAGTTTAGAATTGCGCTCTTCATGTCTTTAAAAAGATGGTGTTGTTCATCTATAAGAAAATGACTGCTTGTCTATATGCAATCACACATATATCCCTTGCACATGTACAATCAGTATGTGCGTAGGGACTGTGCAGCCTAGTGCACGCATGTTGATTGGGGGCAGGCCCGGTCACCACTGTCCCTCCTGTGCCATTTCACTGTATGTACTTATTTGTCTGAAAAGATCTGATACAAAACAGTTTCACATGTTTTCAGTACTGCAGTTAAAGTTTAGTAGCGAAATATGCTCTTGGTGTGAATTTCAGCAGATACTATTTAATCATCAAATCAATGTTTAGATGACCCTAATACCAAAATCCACCGTAAAACAAAATCTTCCTTATGAATGAAACAAATATTCTCCCTTGACCTGACTTACCCCATTTTATTGGTAGGCAGGGCGGGCCCAATGTGTGGCATTCCTATGGGCCCCCGCTTTTTGTGCCTCCCCACTCACCATACAAGGGTGGCAGTGAGAAGAGCACTTGTGGTGCTGCGTGTGATGACATCACAGCCAACTGCTTCTAGGAGGCCCATTTTAGGCCGTTTGGAGGCAGGGGCAGGTGGGAGGGCCCAATGCGAAGCCTCTCCGCTCATTCCACTGATTTACACCTGGGAAGAACATCCCAAGTGTGGCAGCAGGTGAACTGCTCACCATGCCAGCATGGGCCCTCCCAAAGAGCAGGGCCCAATGTGACAACATTGGCCACATCAGTAAGGCCGGCCCTGCTGGTAGGATGCATGTTTGGGCTGCTTTTTGTGGCAGCAGCCATTTTAGCTCAATAGCAAGGTAGTGGCTCAGTTTAACCCTGTCTTGCAAAACATGAATCTGTTGTGACAGCTATACAAACTCACTCTGGAGTGCCTGGAGATGATGTGAGAAGAGTTGTGTTTTGTATTCATCAAAGAAGGGCAGCAGCTTATGACCGGGAAGGCTCTGCTGCTTCTTGTGAGAGAACCAGCAAGTTGCTTGCTAACCATTCCCATAGGCATTTTAGGCCTGAGTTGATCCTTAATGCATCTTTCCAGGCCCTGCGTATTAAATACATCCAGTCCCTTGATTTTCTTCAGATCACTGCACTTCAAAGCTTTCTCTCTCTCAACAGAGGAAGGTCCTGCTCTATTAGTGCCAATCATGAAACTGCATAGATGCCTGTGAGATCAGGTTTTGCAGGGGCTACAGCTGGGCAAACACAGGTTATGTCATGTGCTATCAAACCCAAAAACTGAATACAGAAGAAGCAAATGTGAGGATGGGGAAAAGACAGAGAGCCTGATAATACACAATCTCACTTTTTTTTTTTGCTGTGTGTGTGTGTGTGTGTGTGTGTGTGTGAGAGAGAGAGAGAGAGAGAGAGAGAATTCTGAATCTCTCTTATGGCATTTGCTAGTAAACCTACAGAGTTTTCATTTCTATAACCTTCTGAGATTGCATTGCTGACTCCAAGCTTCATTCCAATCTTTTAATATAGGGGAAATGCTTTCACCATCTATGCAGGAACTTAATCTTAAACGATGGCATTTGCATCAAAAACGTAAAGTAAGGTTTAGATCTGAAAGGCCTTTAATGTTTAGGAATGGAGGATAAGTAATGTGGCAGGCAGACTTTGAAGATGGAGATGGTTTCCGTAATTTCCAAGGATTAGCACTGGATTTAGTTTCCTGGCATTGCAGGTTTTTGCCGAGGCATCTTGAGCTTTGCTGATAAGCCAGCTTCACAAAAGGCCTTTGTAGCTTTCTGAGCTACCATGATATGACTCTTCTGTAATCAGGAAAAAAAAGCTTTGCAATTGTTCTTCTTGTAAGAAAGAAGAGCATTCCAAAATGCAAATATAACAATAAAAGTTTTAATATCCAGGGGGTATTTTTTAAACAATGGGTCATAATGTACATTTCAACTTTCCAATTTAAAGGACACCAACAAATGCAGCAATCAATTGGGTTTTGATTCTTCCTGCGACATGTCTGCCGGCAAGCCCAAAGTTTTCATTATTCAGTCCGGCTCTCTTCTCTTTTTGTCTATTTATTTTTTAAGATTGTGAGCCTGTAAGAAGGGACTATTTTTATACAGTGCTAAGTGTATTTTAGATGCTCATATATAATTTTAAAAGTATAAATGGTGACGCTGTACCTTTAGGAGTTGCATAAACGACAATATTCTGCTTTTCCTTACCACCACAGTACTGCAGTGGGAAAAGCCATATAATAGCTGGTAACAGTTTTACGCAACCCTTAAAGGTACAGCGGCCTTCTCAAGGCCTAAAATTATTGTCACTTAAGAGCTCCATGAGGCAATGAAATGTGTGTGTCCAAATTTCACAAACTGATTTGAACCAACTAGGTAAGATGAGTGGTAAGAAGAGGGAAGTGAAGTAAACCCAGTTATAAGACGTCTGGATCCGTAGTCTGATCTGCTTTTTGGATGCATGTAAAAAAAAAACTTGCTTTCGAAAGTTGAATTCTTTTCAGGCGTGCCGTATTCCTCGAGCCTGGTCTATATTACACATAAATCCTTATCCTCACTTTCTGCCACTACAATTATTATAGATGTGTGAAGCCTCCCATATCATGCCAAAAAGCCTGATGATTTGGTTTTGTAAATTTTGGAAAAACCTGAAAGCCATGTCTACTACTCTTTGTTTCATTTACTCCTATAAGTTAATGTATATCTCCCCAATACCTACCTCACATCTGCAGTACTAACAGCAGGTACAAAGGCCTGTTTTTAAAGAATCGCTTTCTCATCCGCTGTATGTGCAGAGGCCTTCTGCCCTGGCCTCCTCAGGAGTCACTCCTATCCATTTTCCAGCGCCAGTGCAGCCTTGGGGTAAGAGAACAAATGTTCCTTTACTTTGGGAGGCCTTTGTGACTCCCCCCCCACACACACACACTCTGCAGGATGCCGTGCGCACCCTTTTGGCATGGCTACATCAGTGCAGGAAAGTTGGATAGGATTGGGCCCTCAGTCTCTTCTTCTAACACCACACAGTGATTCTGAATTCACAAGTATATACAACAGGATAGAAATAAAACACCATTAAACCTGCAGAGTAATGTTACAATTCATAAAAAGCAGTCTGAAGCCTTACTCTCAGCTAACAGGCCTTGTGATGACCTTAGGGCACCCCCACAAATTACTACTCCCTCCTTATCATTAACTAGTGTCTGATACAGAAGACCTTTCTTTAGATTATATACTCGGTCATTACAGGCATCCCGGGCTATGTGGCATTGCTAATTTGTCAAAGGACACCTTCCTCCCTGTACAGACACAGAGGTTTCACCTTCTCTGAGTCACCATTGAAATACTTCAGAGGTTGTGACCAGGGCATGCCCCAGGCCTCACTCCAGACTGATGGCTGCCTTGGAAGCGTTCATTTCTTTCCATGTATGCCAAAATCCATGGTTCCTGGAGGTATTCTTTAAGGGCCTTGTGATTCACTCTAATGTGTTGTCTCTTACAGGTAAGAATATCTGAGGAAGTGTCTTCCCCGTGGTGCCACTGAAAGTGACCAAACTTCTCTTCCAGCTAACCAGCAAGAGCCCAGAAAAGCTCTTTCAACTTTATTCCTGTCGTCCATTTTGTCTTATTTTGGAGGCGCTATCACAATGAATTTCCTGCGAAGGCGCCTCTCAGACAGTAGTTTTGTGGCCAACTTGCCAAATGGCTACATGATGGACCTTCAGCGTCCTGATAACTCCACCAGCAATCCTGTTTCTCCAGCAACAGAGAGGAGACAGCAGCCCTTACAACAGCCTCCTCTTTCTTCTGGTACCAGCATCTTCAGCTCCATCTCCAGTGCCATGAAGCAGACCACACAAGCAGCTGCAGGGCTGATCGAACACTCACCAAGCCCCACTCCTGTAGCCCAGCAGAAACCCCAAATTCTCTTGGTAATTGATGATCCTCATACAGATTGGTAAGTATCTCTACACCCTACTATCAAGTGGGACAGGGAGGGCGAGGCATTTCAGTAGCATTAGCCACTGGTGACTCAGGAACAAATACTGTTGGTTGGTTGATTGGTTGGTTGGTTGGTTGATTAATTGAAAATATTTATAGCTGTCTCTCCATAAATCTTATGTAGGTCACAATATCTACAATTTAATTGGAAGCTGATTTATACCAAATCAGACATTAGTTCACCTAGCTTGGTATTTCTTACACTGCATAGCTGTAGCTCCAGAGTTTCAGAGGGGTATTTCCCAGTCCTACCTGGAGATACCTGGTACCTTTAGGATGCAGAGCAGGTGCTCTGCTAATGAGCTACGGACCCTCAACCCAAACATTTAAAATCACTTTGAACAACACCTTGTACCTGTCAGCATAGAACTAGCAGTACCTAATAAAGGATGAATTTACAATGCCACTTGTTTTCCAAGGAAATGCTGCCACAAGATGAAATAAATGTTATGTAAAAATGTTAATCAATTGGGTAAGTTATACTGAAACTTGAACACATATACATGAATGCAGGTTACACAGTCGTAGGTTTGTAGCTTCCTTGAATTGCAGAGCCACTCTCTTGTCTTTAAAAATAACAACAAAAAAACACCAGAGGGATTTTTTCCCATGGAGAACTTTTATTTCAGATTGCAACCTGACTACTTTTAGAACTGCCCTTTTTTTGTGCATTTATTTTCCCTGCTTGGGAAAAGCTTGGGATACACTCTAATAATATATTTTAAGTTTCTACGTATTTAAATGAACTGAGGGTGCAATCCTAACCAACTTTCCAGCACAGGGATAAGGGCAATACAGCCCTGAGGTAAAGGAACAAACATTCCCTTACCTTGAGAGGCTTCCATGACCACCACAACCCCAACTGCAGGATGCAGCACATGCTCCATTGGCACAGCTATGTCAGAACTGGAAAGCTGGTTCGGATTGTGCCTTTTCCAATCTATGGGTCACAACAATCCACCACTGGGAAGCAAAACTAGGCATTCCCCCTTAAGGGGAGTGGGCCAGTATGGGTGTCCTGATGGCACTGCTGAGATCGTGGTGCCACAGGACACCCAGGGGCTGTAGTGCTTACCTGAGGGTCACGCTGATGTCTGAGGGGGTCTGGGAGCCTCATCTGTGGGCTTCCATGATGCAGGAAAAAACCATTTTTGTGCAACAAACACTTCCTGCTTTTGCGAGACAGTGGGAAGTGCTTGTCATGCAAAAAGCAGGCGTTCTTCTGCATCGTGGAGGCCTGCAGAGGAGGCTGTGGGCTTTCCAGACCTCCTCAGACCTCAGCGCAACCTCCAGATAAGCGCTACAGCCTCTAGATGACCTGTATGGACACCTCTGCAGCCCCAGGCCCCCCCCCCCAGCAGCGCAGTCCCAACGTCTGAGTAGGATTTTGGGAACCACTGTGCTAGGGATTGGCAGCACCACTATTTTATTTACAGAAATGTCTTCAGTTGAAGTAATTCTTACGCTGGATATTTCGGTGCATCCAAAATGATGAATTTCCTCCATGTTGAGCATTTATATTTATTAGAAGTGTGAGATATACATTTTAAAATAAAGACAGTAATTTCACCGCTATTTCTATAAGGTGTCACGTACAGCCTTCTGTTCTCCCTCTAGACCTGTTACCTTCTGGCTTGTAATTGCCTCAGACAGACACTAGGTGCCAGTCCTCTATCATGGCTTCTGTTGGGGAACTCTGTAAAAAACTTAACAGGCAGGTTCTTGCACATGCAAACAGACACACTGCACAATTCTAGCATTCTGGTTCCTGATTTGGGATTCGGATTTTGGTGTGTGTGTGTGTGATTATAGTTGTCTGTTACTGTTAGTGTGTCTGTTACCGTTACCACCTAAACAGAATTAAGTCCATATATTGATAAAATCTCATCTCTCTTACTTAATTACCTTCTGGAGGAAACTTCAAAATGGAAGTCCTCCCGACTCCAGCCAGCTCCTTTGTGGTTTCCAGAGTACAAGCTTTTCTTTATGGATAGTATTTTCCTCTATAGATACTCTTCCCAGCCCTTTTTCCTGTCTTTCTTCCTACCAGGGCATTTTTTTTTAAAAGTATCATTTGCCATTGTGCCCATATGTATTATTTTTTTGAAGCATTTATACCCCGCCTTTCCCATGCCGAAGCAAATGCCCAAGGCGGCTTACATGAGCAGGCTAGTCTAAACCACCATTTTTTTCAATGGGGTTTTTACAGATCTACAGTATTCTTGTGATCTGCCAACCCTCAGTCCCAGATGTAGCCTTCATAGTGTGGTTCTCTCCTTTGGCTGCCTGCCATCAAGCCTCAGCAGGCAATCGCAGGTCAAGCCTGGACAGGTCCTCAAGGTCGTATTCCCTTCTTTGCCGGCTGGCCTCCTCTCATATATCTTTTTCACTCCTGTGCCCACTCACTGGATTTTAGCAGAAGCTAAATCTGGCTGTTCATGATATTATATGACTAATTCCACGTGCCTGGACGGTTGGGTTTTTTTTTAACCTTTTCCCCCAGATAGTAGCCCACTCAAGCCATTTCTGATATTCTCAAAAGCAGTTTGTGAGGAGTGATGCTGTTCAATAGAAGTCAAAACTCACACTTGGTTTATGCAAGTTCCTGGGAGCAATTGGGCTGGAGGTATGGAGCAATTGGAGCAATTGTTTGGGAGGTAATTTGTATTCCGTGCCTGCTTAAGAATAGGAAGAGGTTCATGGTCCCTTAGGTCCCTTAGGAGCAGTTCTCTACTATGGTCCCTTAAGAGCAGTTCTCAGAGTATTTCATTGACTCAGTGACCAACCACCACCACCCACAACCCTTGGGGCTTCCGTTCATACAGTTTTCAGTCTGTGGCCCCCTTCCGATGTGCCAGCGCTCCCCAAATGTGCATATGGCTCCCACTGAGAATGACTGGCATAGGTGGCATTTTGGAAAAGACTTGCACGTTTATTCTCCATGTGAAAAAGAGCAGAGGATGTTTGCTCATGCTGTGGCTATGCGGTCTGACTCTACTTTTGGGCTGGCAAGTGGGGCAGACTGGTCAGATTGTTCCTTTTCTGTTCCTCTTTTGCATGTCATAACAATCTAGCTAACCACATAGAAGGTTAGTTCATCTAACTGATATCGCAGATGATTCCATGTTATTTCCTCGTCCGGGAGATGCATTTTGGGAGACCTTTTAATTCTCCAGGAACTTATGGAAATGAGAGTTCACAAACATGACACGGGGAGCAGAGGGAGAGGGTACTATAAAAGTGCATTCACAGCATGAGGACATGAGGAAATGGAGTGGCAGAACTCCATGTTACTGCAAGTCAGCCAAATCCGGACTCATGACCTCATCCAGGAGGAAAACATCCCACCTTTGGCAACTTCCTTGCCCAGATCACTGTTAAGTAAAATCACGCTGCAGTGAATTTTTTAAAAACAAAATATGGGACTGTATATTGTTAATCCCTGTTGGCAGCAAAAAAATAAATAAAAAAAAGCCTCTGCTTTATTTGCAACAATTTGTTTTTTGAACTTTATTAGAACCACATATTGAGACACAGTGCTTTGTGAATTAACAACAAAAGCAAGTCTTTTCCTTACTTGCGTGGATCAGGTGCACCATCTGATCCATGCAAAGCTTGTGCCTTGTTACATTTTCAAAATACTCCCCTGGGTCTGTTGCCTTGCTAAACATTTTCCCATAATGTAATGAATTTCATGTAATATATTTCACACTGAAATCAAAGGGATTAAAATGTGCTTGTTTTTGGTTGGATCATGTTCTAAATTTGTACAGTACTTTTTAATGCACTTCTAGTGTGAGGTATAATAATTCTTTCCGCACATTCTAAGCAGGTAGAACAAATGCTCATCGCGCATATGCATGTGCGCATGTGCCTGTGCACATGAAAGGCCTTTTGTTTTTGCCTGGTAAGGAATTTTTGTATGTAGCGAGTACCTACATGAAACACCTTAAATTGTGCTATTGTGCATACTGACTAGAGCAGTGGTTCTCAAACATTTTAGCACCAGGACCCACTTTTTAGAGTGAAAATCTGTCTGGGGCCCACCAGAAGTGATGTCATTAATCTGAAAGTGATGCCATGTACAAAAGTATCATCAAGCAGAAAGTGCCGTCATTGTGAAGCCAGAGCCTGCTGCTTTCTTGAGAAAGCAGCAATAAATTGGGTTATTTCTCAGCCATTTTCCAATAGCAAAGTGAATCAGAAAGGGAAGAAAACCAATTTACAACCTTAACACAAGCTAAATTACCACACAGCCGTCCCCCTGTCCAGTGTCCCATCTTCCCATATTTTCAATGATGACTTCCTTAGGTGCTATGTGAACCACCTGAAATTGGCTCATGAGCCACTATTAGGTCTTAATCCACAGTTTGAGAAACACTGGGCTGGACAGTATGTCCTAGTGAACTCAAGGGGTATTACTCTGAGAAAACATGTTGTAGGATTGTGCCATAAGAGTTAGCCTTTCTTGCCTCATACCCACCACAATGAAAAGAAAATAGGTATCTCTCTGATGCATCAAATGACTGGCTCCTGAAACAGTTTTCAATGGGGAGCTAAACTATGTTCAGATAATCATGTCCCTGAACTAAACTTTTGCCCGCTGTGAGCCCATTGCAATGTTGTAAGATCTAAAGACAAAATAAGATTGATGATGCAATAGGAATGATAAAGGGAATGTTATCATCATTATATCATCAAAATAAAAGCTGCAAGTATTGTACAATCTGAGCTAAAATACTTAAGAAAAGGGAAATGCAGTAATTATATGACTTGCAAAACAACTTAGAACACGGAGTTGACATGAAGTCTAATGGCACCAAAATAAGCTGCTCAAAACAATAAAGGGAACACTTACACAACACATCCGAGATCTGAGTGAACGAAATATTCCTAGTAAATACTTTGTTCCTGACATAGTTGAATGTGCTGACAACAAAATCACACAACAATCATCAATGGAAATCACGTTTATTAACCCATGGAGGTCTGGGCTTGGTGTCATACTCAAAATTGAAGTGGAAAAACACACTACAGGCTGATCCAACTTCAATGTAATGTCCATAAAGCAAGTCAAAACGACGCTCAGTAGTGTGTGTGGCCTCCACGTGCCTGTATGACCTCCCTGCAACGCCTGGGCATGCTCCTGATGAGGTGGCAGATAGTTTCCTGAGGGATCGCCTCCCAGACCTGGACTAAAGCATCCGCCAACTCCTGGACAGTCTGTGGTGCAACGTGGCGCTGGTGGATGGAGTGAGACATGATGTCCCAGATGTGCTCAATTGGATTCAGGTCTGGGGAACGGGCGGGCCAGTCCATAGCATCAATGCCTTCATCTTGCAGGAACTGCTGACACACTCCAGCCACATGAGGTCTAGCATTGTCTTGCATTAGGAGGAACCCAGGGCCAACCGCGCCAGCATATGGTCTCACAAGGGGTCTGAGGATCTCATCTCGGTACCTAATGGCAGTCAGGCTACCTCTGGCGAGCACATGGAGGGCTGTGCGCCCCCCCCAAAGGAATGCCACCCCACACCATTACTGACCCACTGCCAAACCGGTCATGCTGAAGGATATTGCAGGCAGCAGAACGTTCTCCCTGGCGTCTCCAGACTCTGTCACGTCTGTCACATGTGCTCAGTGTGAACCTGCTTTCATCTGTGAAGAGCACAGGGCGCCAGTGGCGAGATTGCCAATCTTGGTGTTCTCTGGCAAATGCCAAACGTCCTGCACGGTGTCGGGCTGTCAGCACAACCCCCACCTGTGGACGTCGGGCCCTCAAACCACCCTCATGGAGTCTGTTTCTGACCATTTGAGCAGACACATGCACATTTGTGGCCTGCTGGAGGTCATTTTGCAGGGCTCTGGCAGTGCTCCTCCTGTTCCTCCTGGCACGAAGGCGGAGGTAGCGGTCCTGATGCTCGGTTGTTGCCCTCCTACGGCCACGTCTCCTGGTGTACTGGCCTGTCTCCTGGTAGCGCCTCCATGCTCTGGACACCACACTGACAGACACAGCAAACCTTCTTGCCAAAGCTCGCATTGATGTGCCATCCTGGATGAGCTGCACTACCTGAGCCACTTGTGTGGGTTGCAGACTCCGCCTCATGCTGCCACTAGAGTGACAGCACCGCCAGCATTCAAAGGTCACCCAAACATCAGCCAGAACACATAGAGACTGCGAAGTGGTCTGTGGTCACCACCTGCAGAACCACTCCTTTATTGGTGGTGTCTTGTTACTTGCCTATGATTTCCACCTGTTGTCTACTCCATTTGTGCAACAGCATGTGAACTTGATTGTCAATTGGTGTGGCTTCCTAGGTGGACAGTTTGATTTCACAGAAGTGTGATTGACTTGGAGTGACATTGTGTTGTTTAAGTGTTCCCTTTATTGTTTTGAGCAGTGTAATATACTGTATTGCAGTATTCAAGACTACATGCAGCCTACAACCCAAACCAATACTGGACTGGAACAGACACCACAGCTGCTATTTTGGGGTTAACCACCCCCCAAAAAAACCTCGGACCAAACAATGTAAAGTCAGATCTAGTTTGCTGCTGAATGGGAAAGCAAATTAAGGCAAATTTGGAGGCCCTTTGTCTGGGCAAAGTATCTGGGGAATTTCAAGGGAAGCTCAAAACATTTTGAAGGAGGGAATAACACTTCCATATCTTCGAATTATGTGTCCAGGTCCTATGAATCACTGTGTGTTACTTCGTGGGACTAGGCTGAAACACACTGGGGAAAAAATTGCTTATGAAAGCAGAGTGGAACTTCCCAGATTCTGCCAGAATTTAGTCAGGGCAGCAGTGTGTACATAGCTAGGCTTTGGCTGATGTTTATGTTAGTAAGACACTGTTATTTGGACTCAGCTGTGTCTTTCTTACATCGGCTTGAAACCTCACTGTGATGAGCAAGGGGATATATGCCCCACCTCTTCTGCACTCTGAAAGGTTCTGAGAGAGAGAGAGAGAGAGAGAGAGAGAGAGAGGGTTAACAGCTGCACATCCCAGATGTCCACATTTGGATTGTTCTAAACAGAATACAAAAATTGCAAATGATACACATTTTTCCCCACAATAGTTACATGCAGATCAGACCGTGCCGAGTTGCAGAAAGATCATGTAACGCTAGGAGACTGAAGAAAAGTCCTGCAGATTAAATTCACTAATGGCATAGTGAGACACACTGAGAAAAAATAACTCCCAAGTTACGCTCTGGGAATTGTAACCACTCTATTGGGATGATCTTGCAATTTTACTCTTGATCTCCCAGATAACTGCAGATACACCAAGCCCCAACTTTATCACAGTCCCATGATGCCTGCAGAGCAACACTTTATTGGCACCCATAGGAGCACGTAGACAGGGGTCCTGGGTCTATGTTGCATTTTCAAACATGAAGAGTGCAGAACTGAGCCTTCCTTATTCTTTTAGCATCACTTATAAGTCTTTAATACGGAAGATAATTCAGTTGTGAAATCAAATGTATTTGTGGCCAGTGTAGGTTATAGTCACATTATGAGCAGGTTTAAAACAAAACCAGGTTTTATGCCTCATGCATGGAAATAGTGTCATTACGGCAGTTGGACCCAGAACAAGTAGAAAACAAACCAGCTGCATCTGCTCTTACTTGGGAGTAAGCCTCACTGAGTAGGACTTACAGCCAAAGATTGGGCTCCTGCACAGAGTGATGTGAATGACAACTGCACAGAGGTCTTGAGAATGAATGAAAACTCTGGATGTAATGAAGTCATAGTGGAGAGTTCAGGTAAGGCTGTCAAAGCAACATGATGAATAGTGCTTCTCACATAACTGTGTAGTGTTTCACAGGTCTGCTGCTGCCACTTGTATTTATATTTTTATAGTGTATGCTTAAAGCACCTTGGGATCCAACCCTCCTGGCAGATAGGTGACCAAGAAATGTGAAGGATTAGCATTGATGCAAAAATAGACATAAGGGGTCTGGAAAATATTCTCTCCAAGGTTATAAATACAGTCAGGCGAGTCAAATTTGGGAGCCTTAATTACTTTAGCAGAGTCTCCTTAAATGTGCTGTGATTAACCCTATTGAGTCTTGCTTAAAATAGCAAAGTGACATACTTTTGAACTTTGAACAGATGAAAATAGGTATACTCATTTTATGCTGAGCTAGCAAGTAGTTTATAATGTGGTATTAACTGCAAACAGTGACAGAGGAATAGCTAGAACTCAATGCAGAGCCTATGCTTTGCATGCAGATGGTTCCAGGCGTTTTGCATGCAGAAGATCCCTGACATCCTCAGATAAAGTTGGGGGGGGAACCATCTGAAACCCTGGAGAGCTGCTGTTGGTTTGTGTAGAAAATACACAGTGAACCAGCTGAGCTTCGCGTGATTGATACTCTGTTCTAAGAATTCAAATGTATTAAGTTCAAAACATAAAATGTCTTAGAGCCTAATCCTGTCCCCTGCCACACTACAGCATGCAGCTGCACCAAGAAGGCTATGATGGGGTGGGCTGAACTTGAAGGCAAATAACAGATAAGAAACACTTTTCCTTTCCTCTGTGTAAGCCTACAGGCTGTTAGTGGGTCTCCTTGAATATACACCTACCATTTTGGTGGTGTATTTTTGAGGAGAGAAAAGGGGTGAGATTTTTAAAAGAGGGACTAAGACCTGGCATGTGTTGCTGTGCTGCTGCCGGATCCACACACTCCCTCCCCGATACATCCCTCAAAATGTGCCATTACTCCCCCTCGCCAGGCAACAAACCTCCAATACCAGCTTACCTGCACCGGAGGTTGCTGGTTGCAGCAGAGGTCTGCTAATGTTGGCACTGCTTTGCGGCAATGGCTTGAAAATGGCTGGCGGTGGCATGCTCCGTGTGTGGTCAGCAGCCAGTTTACAATGGCATGACAGTGTCCCGCTGCCGTCAACTTGAAATTGACATTAGGGCCATTCATCTTGCAAAACTGTTCTTAGGCTGATCCTACAAGTCGGCTTATGCAGCCATCTTACTGTCTAAATATAAAAAGAAAATGTGCAAAACTGATGTGAGAATATGAGAAAGGGAAAGTATTACAGCAATCAAATTGGTGTCTGGGGCAAGAAATGGGACTTGTTTTTATTTGGAAGTATACATTTACACTCCAGCAACTGAAGTGCATCTGGTATGACCCAAAATTCAAGTTAAACCTGCCTGTGTGCATTAATTGATTAAGGCCATTCAGAAACACTTAATGTGAATTAGGACACAATCCTAACCAACTTTCCAGCACTGGAGAAAGGGCAATGCAGCTCTGAGTTACGGGAACAAACATGCCTCCATGACTTCCACCCAACTGCAGGATACAGCATATGCCCCATTGGCACAGCTATGTCAGTGCTGGAAAGTTTGGCCTTAATTATATGGGGGGGGGGTTTGCTCCTTCTGGAGCAAAAATGATCCAAATAAAGCATATTCATTCATTTCAAGTATAGGACAGAGTGCCTGTACCTTTAACCACTGTATAAAAGAGGGAACTTTGGCAGGTGCAGCTCAACATGGGAGGGTTTCAAAAGCTGCACCTGCCCAAATTCCCTCTTCTATATAATGGTTAAAATATAGGCACGCTGTCCCTGTTTGTATCTGTACACCCTGGCCATGAGGGAAGGTGGTTGCTGTCTGCTTATGGATTTCCTAAAATGAAATGTTTGTCACACTGACCAGCATCCCAGGAAATGAGTTGTTTTAGTCATGATGCTGCACAGCCCTCCGTGCACCTTTTACAGGCTAGAGTAGATTTATATGCCTGACCACCTGTTAAAGTGGTTCATGGACAGCAGCCATAATGAGAAAACAGGTACAGTTGTAGAGGAAATTCAGCCAGGTTTGCTGAGACCCAGGAGCAAACCTAGCCTGACCTTCAGGAAACATGGTCTGATTTATTGTTCTCATGTGGTGTTTAAGTTAACCTGTTCCCAAAGTTCAGAGGGGTGGTTTCCTTTGAAAACAAGCCTGTAATAAGCATTTCCATGTTCAACAACAGACTGATGCCCCCTGCATGTATTGTTGGCATGCTATCCTGCTTAACAAGGAACAGGCCAACAATGCACTGATTTGAAGAGTATGCAAAATAAAACTGTTGCCGCGTGCCACCCCAAAGCCCCTATGGACCATTTGAGAGGGCAGCAGCCAGTTTTCTGATGCCAAAAGGAATGTGGCTATAGAGCAAGCCCTTGGGGGAAGGCAGGCCCTGGAAAAACACAGAGGAAAAAGATCAATTGTACTACTAGTGTATTTACTGATATGTTTCCTCTTCAGGAAATGTTTTTATCTTTGGCTGTTCCCTGTAAAACAGGACAGATGACTGCAAACATGTTACTCTGCCACACGAAGAATTATCTCAGCCAAAATAATATCCATTCCAAGCAAAGCCTTGCAGAGAAAACAGCACCCTTGTATTGAGTTACATCATTGGCCCCTTTGATTTAGAGTTATTTATATTCCGCCTTTCAGGCTGTGCTCTTGCAAAGCATTTTATAGACAATTAAAAGAAAACAATCAAGGCCTCTGGCTGTTACCGGTGGTAGTTCTTAACATTGCAACAGACGCTGTTGGGAAAAAAAATGCTCGTGAAAATGTCTCCCAGCATATTCTGGTATCTGATGCTACTTAGAAGGGGTAGAGTGCCTCTTTCCGATGTGAGAAGACGCTGTCTCTTCTCTGTAGTGGACCCAAGTAGCAGAAAGGGAGGGTTGAGATGGGAACTATCCTTACTCCACGCCAGGTGCTGCTGCTGATTCATTTAGCATAATACTGTCTACTGTTCTGTCTCTAAATGACTTTCCAAGGTGGAGTCTGTTCTCCAGTTTCTGTAGCCTGAGAACATTTAACAAGATTGATGAGGGCTTCACTCTACCGTTATGGCCCTGTTCCCAGAGTTGACTTGCCCAGCGTAGAGGGGTGAGGGCCACATCAGTATAAAAGGAAATGTGGACTAGTGATGCCTCTCTCTACCCAGTTATCAATCCCCATTGATTTCTGTAGCTGAACTACATCTCCCAATGGCCCTGGCTGTGAGTTATGGACAAGGCCCTGCTGGGGGGAAGAGAAGTTGATTTTTTTAAAAAGAGGGAATCTGACTGAAGGGAAAGGCAGAGCAGTACAGCTTAGATATGGGGCTGTGGAGGGCTGGTGAAGGCCCAGTGAGGAACTGATGTGAAAGATCCTTGGGAAGAGAAGGAACACAAGTAGCCCTGGACCTCTTTTTGCACAGGCTGTGCTGGAGGAGCCCTAGAACAGAGGGGCCTGGGATGCCTCTGTGCCTGTGAGGCCAGGTTGAAGACTTCACTTATCACCCTTTTTGGATCTTGGTCTTGGCTCTTGCCTCCAGGAGTTTGCAAGCTCCCCTGGCCAAACTTCTAAATTAAACCATCTGTTGCTATAAGCTTGGCGTCAATGCATTTCTGGACTTCACCAATGCTAGCGTAGACTGGAGGTTGTTAATACCATTGTGCAGCCTACCCGTGGGTCACAACCCAATTTTTGGTGGGTTGGGAAACTGACAGGATAGACTAGGCTTTGCGTATCAAGGGTTAAACCAGCATTATAGCCATGGATGCTTGAGCTGCTGGTAAAGTGAAGCCTCCTTTTTAGGTGGGTCCCGATGCTAAAAAGTTTGGGAACTGTCCTGTAGTGTCCTTAGCACTTGCCTGCAGTTCTAACTGTACAGGCATGCCTCTGATTGCTTATAGACTTCTGTTGATTTTTGCTCCCTACTGAGGAAAGCATCCTCTATGCCTGACCCCTGTTCATTCTTTGGCTGTTGTTGTTTTTTTGCAGCCTCTTGGTCCAATCTGACATGGGACCTACACCAATATCCAGAACTGATAGCCATGTAAGATGACCAGTATAAATGTTTGCTAAGTAACAGCACAGTCTTTATCTTGTACCAGTGGGTATCAAATGGGTAATTGGAGGGAGGGTCATCTGAGAGGAATATATAAAGGGAGAAGGAAACAGAACTGCAGCCGTTTCTTCTAATTAGCTCACATGGCCGCCTCATCCTGAGGCCTTCTGGGCTTGCTTCTTAAAGAAGTAATACATAACTGTAGGCATGGCTGATAGGCAGAATTTCTGAACCTCGCCAAATTCTCATGTCCTGAGCTTCTGGTTGCTTCTTAGCTGAAAAGCTAGCTGTGAATTGAGCTCTTGGGAAGCTTCACTCAGAACGTAAAGGTGACCTAGGCTAAAGGTCTTTGTCCACAACTCTGCTTCCCTGTTTATGTGCCTTTCCTCATAGATGAAAGTGCCAGCAGAAGCACAGCAAAGCAAGTGGAGAATGGCGTGTATAGACTAGCTACGAATAAACAGGCAGAAGCTGTCACCCGATCATCAAGAGGTGAACGTATGAGCCTGGGTAGTACACTCTGTTACCTGGACCAAAAGACCCGTCCCAAGCAGTATCCTCAACATTGGAAGGAAAGGAAAATAAACATGCTGTGCCTTTACACCCTCACTCCTATGTATTCACCCAGAACCAAGATTACATTATAGGCCTGAAGGGGAGAGCTGGGCTTTTCTGGACAGGAGATATGGTAGGGCAGGCAGTCATTTTGAGTCCTGTTGCCAAAAATCGGCCTAGAATAGTTTCTATTGTGGGGAATGCATTTAAAAAGGCAAACAACCAAACAAGAGAGTATGAGGATCATATTTATTACACCTGCGCAGGTGGGTCAGTCTCCCTTGAAAAGCAGGGAAAAAGACAAAAAAATATAGATTACAAGCATTTTTATAATCTCCCCTCCTCTTCCTCCTCCAAGTTCCTGCTTGGTGGAAAATTACTGAGGCTGGGGCCTGAGAAGCTCTGTGCTAATTGGTCCTTGTGAATATGCTGTGACTGCTCTGCTAGCCTGAACCAGTTCTCTATCTATGGTGAGAGTTAGCAACACTGAAAGTTACACGGGGCAAATTTGTGAGAACAAAGAAAGCAAAGATGGAAAACAGTTACATTTTTCCGCAGCCCTAGACAAGTCACTGAGCAAAAGACTTAAGATGGCTGCACTTTAGTAAGTTGGCAACAGTCCCCTGGTTTTTATATTGCTTTCCCCCTCCTCTGTATTTCTTCAGATGAATTGCCCCATAGTAAACATGGGCAGCGTTACAGGTGAGGTGAGAAACTTGATTGTCATATAGAAGAGGACAGTTAGGGACTAAGTGGGGAGAGTAGGACATACTAGGGAGAGGAGCTAGAGAACGTGGGAAGGATTTTTTTCTCATTATTTTTAGCTAAGTTGGTCTGGATCTGTGTCAGTGCTTGACGGAGTGACTATGTAGGAACCTCTTGTATACCACCTTGAGCTCTGCGGTGGTAGAAAGTCAGGATATCAGTGTAAGGACTAGAAAAGTAAAAGAGGTGTTCCTTATGCTCATTCCTGAAGCAAATCTACAATTTTTTAAGCAAGGGTGAGCATGAGCTGTTTTCCTTCTGCTCTGAAATGCTGTGTGGATGAATAAGCCCCATTTAAACCAAGCTTTTCCATGTTTTGGCACTTGTGATCATTAAAAAAACTGCTACATTGCTGCACAGGGAATTATAGTGGATTGTGCTGCAAGACATTACATTTGAACACATCTAAAGTCAAGGGAAATTGTGAAGATGTATAGGGTGTCCACAAAGTCTCTTTACAATTTCCAACTTGTATTACAAAAACAAATGAAGAGATACATGTATGGAAAGTATACAATATTAGTATATATTGAAGTTTATTTTGCATCAATTAATAAACCTCTATATGTGCACCATTGGTTGCACGCAGCACATCAAGTCGATAATCGATTTCCTGCCATGTTCGCTGTAGCAGTCTCATCAATGGTGGCAACGGCATCAGTTATCCTTTGCTTCAGGTTCTCTACACGATGTCTTTAACGTAGCCCCACAGAAAGAAATCTAGGGCCTGATATCATTAACATATCTCATCATTTGCATTTTTCGTGATTTCTTGACATTGTAAAGAGTCTTTGTGGACACCCTGTATTTTGATCACGTTTAAGTTCTACAAAAAGAAACAAGAAGGGGAATAAGAAGCTGGGATAAAATAAACATGTTGTACCTTTTGCACTATTTCTCTTTCTCCTTTTTCCTACAGGGCTAAGTATTTTCAAGGAAAGAAGGTGAATGGGGAATTTGAGATCCGAGTGGAACAGGTCAGTGAACAATGGAAATTCTGTCATATCTTCAGACATGCAGTTCTGACTTTGCAGGTGTCAGCTAGGAGGCAACTAGAATTAAGAAAGCTTTTTGGGTGTCAGAATCCATTAGATTCCATTCCGTTTTCTGCTTTGGTAGTTTAGGCCTAGAGTGATTTTCCAGATGCCTGCTGAATCATTTTCACACTTTGCATTTTGTAGGTGAAAACATGGCCTTTCCAGAAGGAAAAAAAAGTTGCTGTTCTCAAAGAAAAGCTGCTTTTTTGAAGCAAGACTAGCAGAGTGTTTTAGAAGAGAATGTCCAAACAATTCTGCAAAACAATTCCAGCAATGTCACAATCCCAGCAATATCACAGCCCACCTGGGGTTTTTTGCCAGTATGCATTGATTTTTGACATGGTAGTGTATCCACAAGCATGTTCTCAGGATATCCCAAAATGTGTGAAAAGATGCACCTTGTTTATTCTTGTAAGATTTCATTTCCCCTTTAATGCATTGTAATTTTTCTACTAGCTGGTCCTACAGATGGCCTTGTTGGAAAGGAAGAATGTGTGCAGAGAAGGGGAGAAGTAAACATTTCTCCCCATAGATTATGTATATTGGAACAGAAAGCACTGTCCTTCTTCCCCACCAGCTTCATATGAGCTCGCTTGTCTCATTTGATTGCTAGCTTTTGATCTGTTCCTTTTACTTCTTTGCTGATACTCCAGAATTCACACTTGACATGAAAATAGGTCAAGCTTTTTTTCCAGGTTATTTGCTATGAAAGCATACATTTCCTCCTGGCTCTGCCTTTCTGTCTCAGTTTATAGGGCAGTTCACTACTGTTCCTGAAGACTTCTCATTCATTTACAGCTGCTTATGTATGACAAGTAATTTTGAGTTCTGAGGCTCACGCAGGCATAGTCTTTCATGCCACACATGCAACATATTTTTCATGCCACAGTTCAGACTTACAATGTAGGAACACACAATAACAATCAATCAATCAAAAAGTATTTATATACTGCTTTTCAACATGAAGTTCCCAAAGCGGTTTACAGGCAAATAATAATAAAGTTAAATGGCTCCCTGTCCCCAAAGGGCTCACAATCTAAAAAATGCAGACCACCACCAGCAACAGCCACTTGAAAAGACACTGAGTTGGGGTGAAGAGGGACAATTGCTCTGCCCCTACTAAATATAAGAGGAGCACCACTTGGAAAAGTGCCTCTTGCCCAGTTAGCAGGGGTGAGTATACTAGAGCAGATGCCCCGTACCATTCCCTTTTCACTAAATAACCCAGCATGTCCTTACATAATCCGTGATTAGTTGGAAGGACTTTGAGGCAGGTATGAACCTGGGACCTCTCACTGTAGAAATTAACCATTTTTTCTATATTCAGAAATCAGATGAGTATAACTACAGTTTTGCCATTTTCAGTGCAAGCCACTGTAATGGGGGTGATTAGGCAGAGATTAGGTGATTCTGCCTAGAGATTAGGCAGAAGATTTCCGGAGCTACCAGAAGCTCACAGTGGTGATCTAAAGTTATCCTTGAAACTTCTATTCATCTCATTCCTGCCTCAATTATTTACATTTTTTCTTGTATCCTCCCTCTTTGCTAAATATTTCTTGTGATCACACTTAGGGTGCAACCCTAACCTGGAGTTAGGCCGGCATAAGTTAGGCCAGCAAAGTTTGGCCGGCACAAGGGCCACCATAAAGCAAGTTTGGACCACTCCTGGAGTCAGGGAGGATAGTGCACGTCCACCTGCTGGCCTCTCTAACTCAAAGCATGGTCCAAACATACTTTACGGTATCCCTTGTGCCGGGCAAACTTTGCTGGCTTAACTTGTGCCAGCCTAACTCCAGGTTAGGATAGCACTCTTAAAAATAAAGGATTTTAAATGACTAAATAGTAAACTATAACCGTCCAACTTCAGTAAGCACTAAAATCACTACCCTTTTTCAGTAGATTCCTCTCCCCCCCCCCCACCCCCATTATTGTACTGGAGGCTTTTGGCTACAGATCTCCAGTGTGAAGTCAATGACACAGCAATAGATTTCAGACATAATTCCACATTAACATTTCCAAGTAGGAATTTAGGCCCTATTCAGGTGACATCCCCTTGGGAATTTATCCTGACCACTTTTAATTCTTTTATTTATTACTGCAATAAGCCTAATAGAGAGTCCTCAAGCTGCATTAGTATTAGACCATAAACATGTCTTGAGTGTTTCCCCTGCAAATTGGCACTAATTAGATTTGCTGCTGCCTTTTGGAAATCTTATTGAGACAAACATTCCATTGCAAAGGAAGTCTGCAGAGGTTAGTGCAATCTGTGTTCTTTCTGTTGTTATCAAGTAACCCTCTGTTCGTTCTCTCTCTCTCTCTCTCTCTCTCTCTTATTCCAGGCAGAGTTTTCAGAGCTTAATTTAGCTGCATATGTAACTGCTGGGTGTATGGTCGACATGCAGGTCGTAAGGAATGGCACCAAAGTGGTCAGGTGAGGAATATTAGTTTGTCTTGCAAGTAAAGGGCCAAACTAAATATGTGGATGCTGTTTTAATGTAACAGCAGTGATCCAGATCGGGATCACACTGGGAGTGCAATCCTAAACTGGAGTTAGGCCGGCATAAACTAAGCCAACAAAGTTTGGCCAGCATAAGGGATACCGAAGTATTTTTGGACCACTCTCGAAGTCAGGGAGGATGGCTCACGTCTGTGCGGCTCACGTCTCTGACTCCTAGAGTGCTCCAAACGTACTTTATGGTGTCCTTTGGGCCAGCCAAACTTTGCTGGCCTAACTGTGTCAGCCTAACTCCAGGTTAGGATTGCGTCCTGGGTTTTTTTAATCTTTTGTCCCAGGCAAGGTCCTGATCTGGATCAAGCGTTCTTTTGACTGCTACCTTTTGAAAAGCTGCCATTGCCTCAAATTGAAGCTTACCCTGCAGGGCAAAGAGCAGTCTACTATGATTGGGACCGCAGTGTGAGAGATAGGGTTGAAGTTCCATCTCTCATGTCTCTGTCTTGCCTAGAATCAGGGCCTCTGTGGTTTTACTTACATTTTAAAAAATGAAAGCCAAAGTGACATGATTAAATAGTGACCCCTATCTACGTATTTCTGTGGTTTTAAAAAAGTAGGATAACATAGAACTCTCTGAGGGCTTGGCCTGGGTCAGACCAATGGTAATGATCAATATATAAAATATCCTTCATCTTTCCAAGATCTTGTGCAGAATTATTAGGCAACTATGCCTGTAAGGGACGTGGTGGCGCAGCGAGTTAATCCGAAGTTGCTGGGCTTTCGACCGCAAGGTTGGGAGTTCAAGCCTGCGCGACGGAGTGAGCTCCCGTTGCTTGTCCCAGCTCCTGCCAACCTAGCAGTTCAAAAGCACCTAAATGCGAGTAGATAAATAGGGACCACTTCGGTGGGAAGGTAATGGCATTCCGTGCGCTACGGCGTATAGTCATGCCGGCCACATGAACACGGAAGCTTGTCCTCGGACAAAAACGTTGGCTCTACAGGCTTTGAAACGGAGATGAGCACCGCCCCCTACAGTCAGTCATGACTAGACCATTCGGTCGTGGGGAAACCTTTACTTTTATGCCTGTTTTAGAGATGGGAGATAGATAGTAATGTCCAAGGCCACCCAATGAGGTAATGACTTCACAGAGCTCTATAAGCTTCTTTCAAAATCCAGTCTTACATAGGCATAGCCCTAGCAGTTTAGGAGCTGCTTCCCCCATGGTAAAATCCCATTCAGCTGTGGAATGCACAAGAATGACATAAACACTTGACTCGTCACATGATTCTTTACCACTTGATTGCTGCAAACAGCATACAATGATTGCAGGTTGTGGGGGAAGCAGCCTTGCATCTGGCCCTGTCCTCAAGGTTGCTGCATTCATGTGCAACTGTGTGGGATCACACCATGGGGAAGCAGTTCCTACACCACTGCTAATCAATGGGGACAATAAAATCCTCACTCATGGGCAACTAGATGAGAAAGACATTTCTTTGCTCAAGCCACCAAGAATGTATTTGGGAGTAACACCCGCCTGAGAACCATGAATGGAGTGATTTAGGTTTTGTTGTGATGTGGACGAGTTGGAAAATGAAGTGATACTGCTTTTGAATTAGGATTGCTAATGTGCTTGGTAGTACTATTATATAATACTTGCTGTTGTGTAATTTTTTTAGCTTGCAAAGCTTTATACATTTTTCCAACATTTTCATTTGTAAATTATGTAGGTTATAATAAAGAGCTTATTGTGTGCGCTCTTTATTTGCAGAGAAGCAAATCTTTGCAAATTCTGTAGTTGCTTTTACACTAGGATCCTTTAGCATTGCTGAGACATTACACTCCCACAGTTAGCAGAAGGTGCAATTATAATTATGGTTCCACTCAACACTTAAAATAACACAATATTGTTGTGAAATTGAGATTGGATATGGACAAGCATAGCACCAGAATCAGGCTCTAAGGCAGTACTTAGCCAGTTTGTCTGGAATGGAACAAGAGAGTGAAAAAATGTTAGAGCGCAATCCAAACTTGGAGTTAGGCTGGCACAGTTAGGCCGGCGAAGTTTGGCTGGCACAACGGACACCGTATAGACACTCTCGGAATCAGGGAGGATGGTGCACGCCTATGTGCTGGCCTCTTTGACTCTAAGAGTGGTGCAAACATACTTTACTGTGTCCCTTGTGCTAGCCAAACTTTTTTCGCCTAACTCCAGGTTAGGATTGCACTTAATGGACCAAGAACTTCCATGAATAGGAGTTTCTCCTTCAAACAATAAGGCAAAGGCATAAGATTATTCCCTTCTTTCTTTCTGGGTTAGTGAGAAAGACAAAGATAGCGTGTGCTGAAGATTCTGGATAGGACAGAGAGAAATTGCATTTCATCTGGGAAGGACTAGAATGGAAGTCAAAAGGAAGATGGGCAGACATGCTTAAAGCACATAGATAGCTGATGCTGCTTGCGAGAGCCTGCTGCCGAACTTCATTCAGTGCCCAGGGGCAAACCCCCAGTTGGCAGCCCACCCACCCCAGAAGTAATTGAGGTGATTTCACCCCAGTTACATCATGAAAACAGTGCCTGTACCCTCCGGAGGGAGGGAGCACTGCCCCGGAGAAAGCCCCAGCCATCACTAGGGGTCAACTTGGACCTGCCCCTGTGATATTGCTGACACAAGTCTGAATTGATCCGTGTTGGCGAATCAGACCCTGGAAAGGGAATAGGATACAATGCATGTCCGCACCACATCCCAGGCCCAATCTGCCCACCTCTGCCCCATTTCCACTCTCCCATTTTCACCCCTCCTTGCTGTCTCACACCTTTTCTCCCATGCTGCACAGCGTGCACTTACTTGCTTCACTGTGTCGACTTGAATGTTAGTGAATATGTGGTTTCTTCAGCTCCATCAAATATCCTTTGAAGCAAATATCTAAAATTAGAGTATATTTGGTGAAGTTCTCATGATAACAATGTGTGGACTTCTTTGCTATGTACTTTGAGCAGCATATCTAGCAGCCCAGTACAGAGCCTAGCACAAAGTACAGTATTTGTATTTAACCCAATTTATATTAGTCAGACTCAGGGTGCAATCCTATACTATGCCAGCCTAGTAAGGCCGACATAGCAGGGCTGTATCCTAAAGTCCATTAGGAGGCAGCAGCAGCAACATCCAGGACAAGGGGAGGTTTTCCCCTTGCACCCGCGTAAGCCCCAGTCGCCCCTATGGCCCTGCTTGAATCTGCACCTGCTGTTTTGCAGGCGCAGAGGAACGTGCACAGAAGCGGCCCAAATCAGGGCCACCCTGGCTGGGGACGGGCATTAGAATATGGCACTATGGCCGTCCTACGTCACAACCGCCATCTCCTCCCACTGCGCTGCCCAGTTAAACCCCCAGAATGCCTCTGGAACGCCCTTGTGGCGGCCCTGCACCAACCGAGCAACACCAATGCTTCACTTGTGCATGGGTGGCGCTGCCAGTGGCTGCGGCGGTGCCCGAGCGCCAGCACTGCTGCTCATGCCGTTCTAGCACCACAGCGCCGACGCAGACACGCTAGATGGCACGTTTGCGACAGCGTTCGGCCGGCGCAAGAGCTTAGCGCCAGCGCAAGGGGGGTATAAGATTGCGCTGCCCGTGAGGTAGAGAAGACTGAACTTAAATTACTCTGCCTTAGTTGGGTCACAGATCAGGCTGATAATGAGTGTGTAGGTGTGTGTTCAGGATGACATCTTTGTATATGTGGCCCAGGGCTGTGTTTTGACATACGTATGTCTGCTGTGACATACTGCTACAAACACCCAACATTTGTTCAACACATGTGCCAATTTGGCCCTTGGGAATCTCAGCACGACCATCTTGTGTTACCACCCTTGGAGTATTCGAAGATATTGGATGGGGGTGAGGGTGACAGAAAACATTCACATGCTTTGAACCATCAGCATGAAAGCAGGCTTTTAATGGATTTATTGGAAAGGCTTCCTAATTTCTCCTCCTCTCTTTCTTAAGTTCAGTCAGGAAGAAAAGCATTCCCATAGCATTCAAATTAATCTGCATGGAGGCAGCAAACAGATTCCAATCTGGGGCTCCTACCCACAGATCCCATTGTAACATACAAATGCTCCTCACTCTACAATCCAAGTCAAGAGTCGACAGAATCATTGGGAAATGCAGTACCATCTTACTACCTTAGATATGCACCTGTCATCCCAATTTCATATTAAAAATTAACGGTTTCCCCACAACCAAATGGTCTAATTGCGACCAACTGTAGGGGGCGGTGCTCACCTCCATTTCTAAGCCAAAGAGCCGGTGTTTATCCGAGGACAAGTTTCCATGGTCATGTGGCCAGCATGACTATATGCCAAGGTGCACAGAACGCTGTTACCTACTCGCATTTTTTTACATGCTTTCGAACTGCTAGGTTGGCAGGAGCTGGGACAAGCAACGGGAGCTCACTCCATCACGTGGTCTTGAACTGCTAGCCTTCTAGTCAGCAGCTCAGTGGTTTAACCTGCAGCGCCACCACGTCCCTTCATACACAGGTCCCTTAATATTTTAATTGGGGGGAGCATAGCTCAGTATGTATGCCAAAAGTTCTGTGTTCAACCCTGGCAACTCCAAATATGTCTGAGGAAGGAAAGGCCCCTGCTTGAAGTCCTAGATTGTTGCAGCCCTTTGAAGACAATACTGAGTTGAACAATACTAGTTGAACCAATGATCTGAGTCACAGCGCAATGTTAAACCCCGTGCAGCGTCAGCACAATGGGGTTGCACTGACGCTGCGCCCTTAGCACCAATGTGGGAGCGCCAATCGGCACCCCCGCGTCAGCGCTAAGGCAATAGGACCGGTGCTGCAGGCAGTGCTAGCCCTGCTGTGCCCGCGCTGAGCCTCTTTTGCGCCGACCGAAGCCTATCGGCTGAGGCAGCACGGGGATTGGAGGGAGGGAGGGAGGCGGGGGCAGAACTTGGGCGTGATGTGGGAGGGCTTGGGAGGTGGCCATATGGCCACATCCTAAGCCTGTCAGGGCGGCCGCACAGCCCCAATTCGGCCTGCACAGTCTCCTCGGATCTGCGCCCGCTCTCTTCACATGCTCCCTTGCTGCAGGGAGGCTCCAGCCTCCACCTACCCAGCACTGGATAGGGCGCTGGCTGACGGGTGCCCTTACCCCAGCACTGGGTAGGATTGCGCCCTCCGTGTCAGTCAGCTTTCACGCATATTCTTTTGGGAAAGTAGGATGTTACTCCTTTATGGTTTCTCTTCGCAACTTCCACCCAAGTTTGGAACTGTAAGTTCCAAAGTATCCCTGAAAAAAGGTAACTACTTCTTCCAGGATAATTTCACATCAGTATTACAAAGCTAAAAATGCAGACTGCACATGTGCCTTCATCTATCATGTGAATGCTGGAGTGGTGATGGTATGGGCTGAAATCCTCAGCATATGCGGACTTTGTGAGTCCAATATTCACTGGATACAGATCAGATATCCCCCCCACTTCTTTTCAAGACTCAGCATAGAATCGTATTTGCACCTAATTCAAGAAAGAAAAGGATTGTTCCTAAAATTCCTAAAAACTCCTGTGCAAACTGGAACATTTTTAATATTTGAGCATCAAAGGACACAAATATAGGCTGGGATCCAAAGAGATTTAGAGGGTGAGCCCCGGATCAAATTGATTCCTGAAAAACAGAAGGTTTTGCACATTCTCATCAATTGTATATCATGCTACTAAAAGCCACAATATGAATGGGTACAATTATGTCTTTATCACAATTATCATCCAAAGAGACTCCTCTGAAAATCCCATCTATCAAGACAGAGAAACAGAAATATAATTGTCCTTCTGGATTAACATCAGATTTCCCTGTTTGGTAAAGAGGGGACAAACGGAGGCTGACAGGGCAGTGGGTCAGCCCTGTGGAAGCTGTTCTGACTAGTGAAGAGTAAATCCCCTAGGAGTGGTTAAAGCTGTGGTTTCTGTCTGCATTTCAGTCCTTTTATCTAACTGCATTCATACTGAACCCTGATGGTTGGCTAAATTCCCCTATCAGTCAGAACTGTGGAGAGGTCAAAGGGCCGTTCTGTTTCTTCATTATAAAGCTATTCATCCTTTAATTGAAAGTGACTTTCCTATTGATTCTGGTTGGTCAGTGCTAGTGTGTATTTTTGACAGGGTTGTGACCTCCTGCACTGAAATCCCAGATTCTCTGGCTTAAATATGTAGCTTTATGACAAATGCTCTCTCTCTCTCTCTCTCTCTCTCTCTCTCTCTCTCTCTCTCTCTCTCTCTCTCTCTCTCTCTCTCT
>JAJKFI010000060.1:5385346-5407359 GCA_029204185.1 Lerista edwardsae
ACACACACACACACACACACACACACACACACACACACACACACACACACACACACACACACACACAGGTCCTAATCTCTTCCCCATTCTGTCCGCCCCCTGCCTGTTGCAGTGCAGAATAGGATTGGGCCGCCCATTTGACAGGCTTGCAGAAGAAAGAGCACTGAGGGTGCAGGAGATCCGCTGTTGGAGGCCCTGATTCAGGACCTGCCCATACACACCAAGCACCTTTCTTTATGGTGCAAATAGGCAACAATGGGGATGGCTAATACGTAAATGCTTTTCCATTCTGCAATGTTGTGGGCTGGATAAATGCCAGTGCTCCATTACTCGTTATGACACAGCAGCCATTTCACCCCATTTATTTGACAACCTCGTGGCTCGTGGGATCTGACCATAAATATCCTAGACTGTATGATATATTAAGGTCTAGAAATTGTTCCATTCTACAAATTACTTTCACTTAACCTGCTGTCACTGGCACCATTTTTAAAAAAAGATATAGGAATAAGGCTCTCTCTCTTTCTCCCAGTCTTTTCCAGCCTCCTCTCCAGTTGCTGCTATTCAACAGCTGCTTGGGGGTGGGTGGGTCTCTTTGGGGTTTGCTTATCTTCTGGATGAATAATGTCCCTCTTTAACTCCTCAGCAGCTGGTGTCCAGCCGATGTGTGAGAAAGATGCTGACAGTTATTGGGAAAACATTTGGAGTGGAGGCAGCTGCCAAAAAATCAGAAATTAATGTTACCAGACAAGGGTAGGGAAATACTGGAGATTATAATACCTTCCATAGCTCTTTCACATTCCAAATTCCTTATCAGAAGGAGTATTAATCCATCAGATGCAGGTTTTGGTAATTAGTTAAATCACAAGAAAAATGAAAGTCCTATTTAAAACTTGTTTTATTTCTGATCATGTATTATTCTTATCTTAATTTGCATCCTTTCATCATGGCTGATTATTGAGTCTAATTTTAAAGAAAAAATCAAAAGTAAGCATTTTTTGGACTGGTTCTACTTGGTTGTAATCACATACAGTTCCATGACTTCCATTTGACCATGGGAAATGCTTTTCTCCTTTTTGCTTACCAAGCCTCCGCTTGATTTTTTTCCCCATTGCAGTCTCAAGTGTATTCTGAGATGTAGCAGGAAAAACAAAGTAATGAGGCACTGTAGGAAACCCCTATGGTGGTTGTTGATAGAATTATAGGTAGTGTGGTAAAATGGGTTTCAATCTTTGCCCAGATATGAGGTTCAGCATGCAATCCTAATCTAGTTAGGCCAGCAGTTTGGCCAGCATAAGAGACACTGTAAAGAATGTTTGGACCACTCTCAGAGTCAGAGAGGCCAACACACAGATGTGTACCATCTTCCCTGACTCCGAAAGTGCTTCAATTGTGCTTTCTGGCCGGTCCTTTGCCGGCCTAACTTGTGCCGACTTAACTCCAGGTTAGGATTGTGCTCTCGCTCTGTGTCCTACTACTTCTCATCCTAACTTACCTTGTAGGCTTGCTGTGAAGGATTGTTACAGAGACAATCCGCTGTAACAAGAAACATTAGATGGGGTGCACGGGTCCTGAATCAGGGCCTCTAACAGCCTGTCTTTAAACATTGGATGGAACGATGGGAACAAAGCCATGGGATCAAATTTGTGTTTTTGTCACAAATTTCTTTATAAAACTACTCACATTAACTGCAAAAATATGGGCACTGTTACATAGGGCTAGGAGTTTGTGGAAGATATGGTCATCCTAATTAATAGTCTAGAGCAGGGGTCACCAGATGTGGCCTTTGGAGAGTCTCTATCTGGCCCGCGGCAAGTCCCTTATGGACTTATGGCAAGTTCCTCTGGTCCCTTATGAGCCTCTGGCCCTCCTGACCTTGCTGACACAGGCTGCACCCTCCAAGCTGTGTTCTGGTTGTGTGCAAAGAGTGTTTTGAGGGCCAGGGAGGCTGTGCGAAGTCTCCCTGGCCCATCACTTCCTGGTTTTCCCAAAGACCAGGAAGTGACATTTTTAGGTCCTCTGAAGGCCTTGGATGGTTTTCTGAAGATCGGGGAGGCCTCCCTTCCTGGCTGTTGCCCTTACTGTGATCTGTGGGTTCTGAGATATTTACTCCAGCACATTTAAGTAAGCTGCTTGTGGGGTGGGGAAATGGGAGTCCATTAAAGTGTGTGCTGTATTACTGTAGTGGAGGTAGGAGGAATCCTGGATCTTTGAGCCCATTCATTTATCCGTCTCAGTTCCATCTCTAATGTATTTATTTAAATTTTATATGTAAATTTATTTATTTTTCCGACCCGCGACAACGTGCCAGATATTTGATGCAGCCCTCCGGCTAAAATGTTTGGAGACCCCTGCTCTAGAGCAGGAGTTTCAAACTCATTTCATACAGCAGGCCGAATAACATTTATGATGCTTGCTGAGAGCTGGAAGTGACATCATTAAGCAGGTAGTGATGTCATTAAGCGGGTCATGACCAGAAATAAGCACTTTTTTCTCACTTTAGGAACACAAGGTCAGAACTGCTGTTTTATATTAGTTCGTACCTGCGGCAGCACATTCTTGAAGGGATTATTGTACGTCTGAGGTAGCTGAAGTCATTCATGTGCTGGCCTTGTGCCTCAGAACTTTGCCTGAGGAAGCCATTATTAACATCACAGCGAAGTGCAGCTTGTCACATCTTATTGCCTAATTATTCATTTTGCCTGGTTTGCCTTGAGCACTGAGAAAAGAGTTCTATTCCAAACACCACTTTAGTCAAAACACACTGGTCAGCTGACCTTGGCACCTATTAGAATCCAAGCCTACAGTGGGTTCGCTTGAAGCATTAGAGTCCGGCTGGGATTTAGCCTGTGCTCCCCTCCTGAATTGTTGCCAGAGAAGAGGATTGCAAGGAGATCAACCACACTTACAAGACCACCAAACACTAGATAGACCAGAAGAGGCCATATGGCAAATCCTATCCCCCCCTTAAGACCTTTTAAGCTATGGTTTTAGATTGTAAAATTGGAAGTAGTGTCCGATTGTGTTTTTCAGTACATTGGCACCTTGGGGCCCTTCCAGAGTGGAAGCTCCCTGCACTTTACATTTTTAAATAGCACTCCCCCAAGCTATTTACATTCAGAGCTATTCTCCTTCCCATGGCTCCATCAGATCAAGTGGCTCCATCACTGGCCACAGTTTAGCTCTGCTGTGGCTACAACATTTATGGTGATCCATGTCAGGGGGAAAATACAAAAGCGTTGTGGATCTGTATGTCAACAGTGGAGAACCCAAGGTGCGCCACCTATTATTCAAAGCCATGGCTTAGGTCACTAGTTCCCAACCTGTGGTCCATGGACCACAGGTTGTCCGCGAGACCCTCAGAAGTGGTCCGCAAGGTTTCAGAAAAAAAAGATGACCTTCAATCACTTCCAGCATCTCACAGAGCGAGCACTCTCCCATGGACCACCAGAGTGGGCAGAGAACGGACCACCTGTAGCTGCAACCGTCACTGAAGTGTTGGCTGTGGCAATGGGCTGGCTGCTCTCCACCCAATCTGGTAGTCCATGAGGGAGTGCTCGCTTGGGAGACACTTCCCCACAGACCACCAGGGAAGGCAGAGAACAGACCACCCGCAGCTGGCAATAAAAGCAGCAACCCTCAAATCTCTATAAGTAATAAATCTCTAATAAATCTTCTGTAATGTACTGTAGCGCAGGGGTGGCCAACCTTTCAACTTGAAGGCTCCTGAACCTTTAGCAGTTGTGTAGAGGAGGGATCATCACCAGATGCAGCTTCTCATCACCTGCTGAATTGCTCTTCTCTTAAAGATCCAGGAGTCCTAAAGAAGAAAGGTTGGCCACCCTGGCTGTAAAGTGTACTCACTGTAAAGGGTTTCTGCAGGAGATACATCAGCATGAAATGTATTTCCTGAGTGGATACGGTATGCAAAACACACCGTATATGTGTGTGTATATGTAACTAACTGATATCAGCATAATCTAGAACATGTTAAACATGCAAGGAGCTCCAGGCACTCAGGGAACGTGTCTGCTCCCTAGAGGCCTTCGTTGCGGACCTGGAGAAGCAGAGGCAGGCAGTGAGGGCCGATGGTGAGACATCCGGGGACTTGTAGGCTTCATCCCACCCTCAGATGGGCATCTCCTCAGCTGCTGGGGAAAGGAGTCACAGGGCTGGAGGACATCAGCCTGGAACAGAGGGAATCAATCCCACAGCGGGGACCCCTTCTTCCAGTGACGAGCCCGCATCCAGTCGCACTAAGTATCTCCTCGGCGGGAGGGGAGTCGTGGGCTCCTTGTAGTTGGCGATTCTATAGTTAGGAATATAGAGAGGGGGGTCTGTGATGGAAGTGAGGACCGCATGGTGACTTGCCTGCCTGGTGCGAAGGTTGCAGACATCACGTCTCGTCTAGATAGGCTGGTAAGGAGTGCTGGGGAGGAGGTAGTGGTCGTGGTGCATGTTGGCACCAACGACGTGGGGAAATGTAGCCGGAAGGTCCTGGAAGCCAAATTTAGGTTGCTAGGCAGGACGTTGAAGGCCAGGACCCCCAAGGTAGCGTTCTCAGAAGTGCTACCCGTTCCATGTGCAGGACCAGCTAGGCAGGCGGAGCTCAGGGGTCTCAATGCATGGATGAGACGGTGGTGTCAGGAGAAAGGGTTTAGATTCGTTAGGCACTGGGACAAGCCAGGCCTGTACAAGACAAGCCAGGGACAAGCCAGGGACAAGTTCTGGGACAAGCCAGGCCTGTACAAGAGGGACGGGCTTCACTTGAACCAAAATGGAACCAGGCTGCTGGCGCTTAACATTAAAAAGGTGGCAGAGCAGCTTTTAAACTGATCCCTGGGGGAAATCCGACAGGAGCCGAGTGGCGTCCGGTTCGGAACTCCTCATCCATACGGGGAGAGGCGGGTGGAGGAGTACCACAGAGTAATGCAGGAGTAGGAAATAGAACTTCAAACGTGAGTGTAACTGACAGTTTGTCCAGCAGAAAGAGAGGAGGGGAAAGGGGATAAAAAAAGTCCCTCCTTAGGGAACCCCATATATATGTGCAATATATATATATATATATATATATATATATATATATATATATATATAAGATTAGGGCAAAGATGGGGGAACTGGAATGTTTGGTGGCTAGGGGAAACATTGATATAGTAGGCATAACGGAAACATGGTGGAATGCAGAGAGCCAGTGGGATACTGCAATCCCAGGCTATAAACTCTATAGGAGGGACAGGGAAGGGCGTGTTGGCAGTGGGGTGGCCATCTATATCAAAGAAAGGATAGAATCCAGCAGAGTAGAAACTGAAGGTGAGCCAGACTCCACCATAGACTCACTGTGGGTTAAACTACCAGGCCGTAAGAGTGATGTAATAGTGGGGGTGTGCTATCGTCCTCTGGATCAAAAAATTGAAGGTGACCTTGAAATGAGGAAACAAATCAGGGTGTTGACCAAGAGAGACAGGATTGTAATCATGGGGGACTTCAATTATCCTCATATCGACTGGGTCAACGGCTGCTCTGGTCAAGAAAGAGAGACTGGATTCCTTGACATGCTAAATGACTGTGCCTTAGAGCAGCTAGTCATGGAGCCCACCAGAGGACAGGTGACTCTGGATTTAATATTGCATGGTACTCGGGACCTAGTTAGGGATGTGTTACTGAGCCATTGGAGAACAGTGACCATGCTGCAATTGGTTTTGCCATGCATGTCCAGGAAAGAGTGCAGAGCAAATCTGACACAAGAACCCTTGACTTTCGAAGGGCAGATTTCCCTCAGATGAGGAGGCTAGTTAGAAAGAAATTGAAAGGGAAGGTAAAAAGAGTCCAGTCTCTCCAGGCTGCGTGGAGGCTGTTTAAAATAACAGTAGTAGAGGCCCAGCGGAAGTGTATACCGCAAAGAAAGAAGGGCTCAACAAGGTCCAGGAGGGTGCCTGCATGGCTGACGAACACAGTTAGAGAAGCTGTAAAGAGCAAGGAAGCTTCTTTCCGTAAATGGAAGTCTTGCCCCAGTGAGGAGAATAAAAAAGAACATAAACTCTGGCAAAAGACAAGTAAGAAGGTGATATGGGAGGCCAAGAAAGCGTTTGAGGAACGCATGGCTAGCAACATAAAGGAATAATAAAAGCTTCTTCAAATATCGTAGAAGCAGGAAACCTGCCAGAGAGGCGGTTGGCCCGCTGGATGGTGAAGGAGGAAAAGAAGAGATAAAAGGGGACTTGGAGATTGCAGAGAAGTTAAATGAATTCTTTGGATCCGTCTTCATGGCAGAAGAACTTGGGCAGATACCACAGCCCGAACAAGGAATTAAACTAAGGAATTAAATCAGATAATGGTTAATAGAGAAGATGTTTTAGATCAAATTGATAAACTACATATAAATAAGTCACCAGGCCCAGATGGTATACACCCAAGAGTTATTAAGGAACTAAAGAACAAAGTTGCTGACCTCTTAACTAGAGTATGCAACTTGTCCCTTCAAACAGTCACGGTGCCAGAGGATTGGAGGATAGCCAATGTCACGCCAATCTTTAAAAAAGGGAGAAGGGAGGACCCCGGAAACTACAGGCCGGTCAGCCTAACGTCTGTACCAGATAAGATGGTGGAAAGCCTCATCAAAGATAAAATCCTAAAACACGTAGAGGAACAAGTACTGCTGAAGGAAAGTCAGCATGGCTTCTGTAAGGGTAAGCCATGCTCGTGAACCTTTTGGAATTCTTTGAAAAGGTCAACAGGCACATGGATGTGGGTGAACCTGTGGATATCATATACCTGGATTTTCAGAAGGCGTTTGACACAGTCCCCCGCCAAAGGCTGCTGAAGAAACTTCACAGTCAGGGAATAAGAGGGCAGGTCCTCTTATGGATTCAGAATTGGCTGAGGTCCAGGAAACAGAGAGTGGAGGTCAATGGGCAATTTTCACAATGGAGAGAAGTGAAAAGTGGAGTGCCCCAGGGATGTGTGTTGGGGCCGGTGCTTTTTAACTTGTTCATAAATGACCTGGAGACAGGGATAAGCAGCGAGGTGGCCAGGTTTGAGGATGACACAAAACTTTTCTGGGTGATAAAAACCAGAAAGGATTGTGAAGAGCTCCAGAAGGATCTCTCCAAGTTGGGGGAATGGGCAGCCAAATGGCAGATGCGTTTCCATGTAGACAAGTGTAAAGTGATGCACATTGGGGCAAAAAACCAAAACTTCACCTATAGGCTAATGGGTTCTGAGCTGTCTGTGACAGGTCAAGAGAGAGATCTTGGGGTGCTGGTGGACAATTCAATGAAGGTATCGACCCAGTGTGCGTCAGCAATTAAGAAGGCCAATTCCATGCTTGGGGTAATTCAAAAATAAATACAGAATAAAACAGCCAATATTATCATGCCATTGTACAAATCGATGGTAAGGCCACACCTGGAATATTGTTCTGGTCGCCACACCTCAAAAAGCACATAGTAGAGCTGGAAAAGGTGCAGAAGAGAGCGACAAAAATGATTACGGGGCTGGGGCACCTCCCTTATGAAGAAAGACTGCAGCGTTTGGGGCTCTTCAGCCTAGAAAAAAAGTGCCTGAGGGGGGACATGATTGAGACATACAAAATCATGCGCGGAAGGGACAGAGTCGATAAAGGGATGTTCTTTTCCCTCTCTCAAAACACCAGAACCAGGGGGCATCCGCTAAAACTGAGGGTTGGGAGAGTTAATCTGTGGAACTCTTTGCCACAGGAGGTGGTGATGGCATCTTGTCTGGATGCCGTTAAGAGGGGATTGGACGGATTTCTGGAGGAAAGGTCTATCGTGGGCTGTAGGCAATGATGGATTGTGCAACCTCCTTACATTGGTGGTGAGCTACTTCAGAGTACTGGGTGCAAGGGACTGGCAACAGGATCCAAGCGTCTTGTTGTCTCATGCCTCCCTGGGGCACCTGGTGGGCCACTGTGAGATACAGGAAGCTGGACTAGATGGGCCTTTGGCCTGATCCAGCAGGGCTCTTAATAAGAACTTAAGTTCTTATTGCTCCTAGGTTAAAATACCACATTGTCTTCACTGAAAGACAGGTGAAATGAGATGTAGTTCCGATCTTGAAACTAGGTCAAAAATGTCTTTAAACCTAAGCTCTGGCAAGTCTTCAGGAAAGAGGAGGGAGTAGCAGCAGCCACTGAGGATACCTCTCTATGTGTCTCTGCTGTCCTAGTTAATAGAGATGGCAATCTCAGGAGGGAGCTTGCTTATCAGCCACAGAGGCATTAATAGCATGGAGACGATCTTGTGTTGAGTTATGTGGGAGCATTTATTTTAAAAGTGAACATGTGTGTTTAATGCATGGATGTGTGCATTCTGAAATGACATGTGTGATCTTCCTGTATGCTTGTTGTTACATAGGTCTTTAGCTCCAGGGATTCAAATATGGCTTTGCTCTGTCATCTGCCCGGCACATTGAAAAACTGACACCAGATCCAGCTAAGTTTCTCAGAAGAGAAATGCTGGGAAGATGCCATTCTTTCTGTAATTTATTATCGTTAGTCCTTGTTACAGACAGATTGTTCCTCTGTGAGCCTGCCTGTAATGGAAATGGCAAGATATGTATGTGGGGCCTTCTATGCTATTCTGCTGCAGACAATGAAGGGTTTTATTTATTATGTCTTTCAGAGAGTAATACTGGTAATTGGTCTCACACTTGAAATTTGAAAAGTTGCCACTAAGTATGGGAAAGCAAGCAGAGGAAGACGGAGAAAGGAAAGAAAAGTGTGGGAAGAAGAGGACTCAACTGACTTGTAAAACTATCCTCTGATTCTGTCTCCTAGATCCTTCAAGCCTGACTTTGTTCTCGTTCGGCAGCACGCTTACAGCATGGCACTAGGAGAGGACTTTCGCAGCCTTGTCATTGGTCTCCAGTATGGCGGAGTCCACAGTGTCAACTCTCTTTTCTCCATCTACAATTTTTGCAGCAAACCCTGGGTGGTAGGTGGTGTTCTTTTGCTTTGTCGTACGCAATGAGTGTGAAGAGCATCCCCAAACCTTGAAGAGGCACCACATTCAACAATTTGGTTATGTCCAAAACTGCACTTTATGTGAAGCACAACGTTATTGCTGACATACTTTAACGTTTCTATACAGGTCCAACCTTTTTATATACTGATTTTTGATCCACAGATGTGACTCAACACTGATGGCCACAGCAGATAAGAAGGATCCTGCTGATCTTTGGAGGAGGGGAAAAAACACATCCTCATTCTAAGAACAGCTTTTCTAGGGAGTCAGGGAGTCAATTAGAACTGCTGTTTTCAGCTTGCTCTAAGGCCCTCTCTTGCTGAAGAATGGAATGAGAACATGATTAATCACTCGCATTCCATTTTTCAGTGAGAGGGTGAAAAGGGGAGGTCACTTTTCTCTGAGTAAGCTGAAAATAGCAGTTCTAATTGACTGCATGTCTGACATTTTGTTTGCTGTTACTTAACACTGGTTTGGGTATCAAACCCCAACTGTACTGGTAGTCTGTTCATTTCATTACCCAATGCAAAGTACTAGTTATTTATGATAACTATGGATATGGATAACTATTTCCATTCTCAAGTCAGCACCATTGTTCATTGCCCTGCCTATAGTCTTAGGGAGCAGTTTCCCTGCAGGAACCTAATCACCCAATTCACATGTACAAGGGAAGTGTTACACTAAATTCCATTGGCCATGAACTAATTTTGTTAGAATGGGCTTTATTGGTTGCCCTCTGTTACCAACTGTAGAATTCCCTCCTTTGAAAGGCATGGAAAGCCGAACGTTTTAGTCCTTTTGGAAGCAAAGAAAAACATGCTTAAAAAGAAAAGTGTAGTGATATGTTTTGATGAAAGATTTTATGAGGGTTTTTTTCCAATATTTTAATTATTGACTTAATGTTATTGAGCTTTTTAATAATTATTTTAGTTTTATTAATTCATGTGTTTCTCCTTTCCATAAGAAAGGAGGAATGCAATTCTAAAAATAAATGGAGGTAGCACCCCACCCCTGCACTTGGGAAGGCAACATTGCATTGTACCGCTGTTCCCAAGTAATATTGGGATTTTAGGGCAAATGGGGGCAGAACAGAATGTCTCTGCTTTACTTGCCGAGTGTAGAATGTGGTGCATACTAATGTTTGTACTGTGGCCTCTTAGGCTGATTCATGGTGTTGGGCTGCCCAGATCCTTGCAGCACAGATGAGCTCAAGAGAACATGCTGATAAAACTCTTCTTTCTTCTACTACTCCTTAATAAAATCAGAGGTCAAGGTGGCATTTGGCAATAGTGTTAAGGTTGATTGGATTGGATGTGGGTCAGATATGCATTTCAACCATGACTTACGTTGCTGAGATCATCCCTGGCAGGGAATACAGATTTGTTTTTTTTGTTTTTGTTTTACTATTGCAGAGCAAACTATTAAAAAATTCAGGCAGCACAACCTTGGGAATTACTCTGCCCTAGGATATCAAATGGAGATTTGAAAAGAAGAACCCACAATCTGTGTTTTGTTTAAAATGTGTTATATAAAAAATATAGAAATGTATGTGAGGGAGGGATGAATCAATCTTTAAATTGTAGAAGAACAAACTTAATTTTTTCACGTAGAATGAACATTTCCTGCAGTCATCATTTAACTGATTCCAAAGTGGAACTAAGTTGTTCTGAAGAACCCATGGCATGATGGCTTTTGAAGCCGTCTAGAATCAGCAAAGCCCTGTAATGATGTTAGTATTCCGAGCCCAATCCTCTTGAGCCTACAGCAGCTGGTCTGCTCAGACCTGCACATGCTAAATTGCTGGCACAAGTCTGAGTGGATCTGGCCCCAGAAGGTTATGTCGTGCACCACGGCTACTTATCTCACTCCTCCTCCCAGACCTGATCTGCCCACCCCACCCCATTATACCCCTCCCTGCCCTCCTCACCCATTCTCTGCCCCTCCACTGCTTGGCACAGAGCTTACTTGCTCCGGCATATGCTGGGTCCTGGACTAGTGCTGGCAGCATGGCACAGGCCTTCCCGCTGTAGCAACTTACTCCTGTGCTGTTACAGCGTGTATCACAGCACAAACACCTCCACTTGTGGCAATTGCTGTGCCAGGGCAGAGGCACAGTAGAATTGTGCCATAAGTACAGTAATGATGTTTTTTTCTGGTGAATAAGATAGGATTACAGCCTAATCCTGAACTCCTTGGCACTCAGAGGAACAGCAGCGCCAAAAAGGCTACAGCAGTATCCTGTCGGCGCCCACTGGGATCTCCTCAGGGTAAAGGAACATTTGCTACTTTATCTCATGTAACACCACTGCGGGTCTCCTCAGCTCTGCACCTGGCTTGGGAGTGGGGTTAGGATTTGGCTGCCGAGGCTGCCACTGTCCCCATCCCCTCCCAGGCATGATTCTCCTCTCCCTCTGCCCTCCCTCCACCCCATCCCACCCACTCCTCGCCCCTCCCTGCCCTGAGAATGCTTACTGCCTCCCAGTGGCGGGGGAGTGCTGGCCACTTTTGTGGCACTCCCCGCTTTTTGGGTGTTACGAATGTGCTTTATGGCCCGTTTGCGATACCCAGCGCTGGCAGTCAATAAGTACCACCATCGATGAAAAGCTCAGGATTGGGCTCTCAGTCTTAATACACACAGTGGGCTTACTTCTGAGTAGCACCTCTAGCCACATAGCATGGTGCAGCATAGTGATTTCTCTACTGAGCTTTCAGGAACTGTGAGCGTTAAAAATTCGTGTTAAAGCGGGAAAGCTGAATAGAAAGCTTTCCTACTCCAAAGTAACCTATTTGAGCTGAATTGCAACCCTAGTTGTCTTTATAGGGTGACATTTCTGTGTCCCAGTTCATGTATTCAGCTGAGTCCGGCTCTGATATAATATGGTGATGTGGCACATGCCCATCCCCCTCCACCAGGCAGATAATCTCTGAGGCCTCTCCAGAAACTCCATGTGAGCAATTTATACCCTTCAGTTTATGAGACAGAGCAGGTTTTTTGTATATTTGGCTGTGTCATGTAACAGCACAATGGCTCATATGTGCCTGTCTTTTACTTGTTGTGTCTATTCTTTTTTCGCTTGCTCTCTCTCCGTCAGTAACCTCTAACATATGTTTGTTCACTAAGCTAGTCAAAACAGTTTTATTTTCTTTTTCTCATCAGATGTTCAGGGTTAGTGTGAGTAGTTAAGAAAACAAGCTGTCCTTTTTCTACTGCATCAACAACCTGTGTTGCCAACAATAAGAATATGGAAGGCTATTTTATTTAGTCTCACCTTCTGATCCCCAAGTGATGGTTTTCTGCAGGAACACATGTTGCTAGTCGCAGATTTCTGGATTTTCTCAAACATTTTCTTGTCTTTTTGAAGGAATATTTTTTTTTATTTAGGCATGTGATTAGACCTAAAGATATCTGAGAGTCATGGCCTTGCCATGTAACTGCCCTTGAAATTTTGCATCATATTTGCTGGGTGATTTACTTTTCCTGCAACAAGCAAGTGTTATACCTTTTTTAAGGCCGCAGTCCAAACCCGGAATTAGGCCGGCACAGTTAGGCCAGCAAAGTTTGGCTGGCACAAGGGACACCATAAAGTATGTTTGGACCACTCTCGGAGTCAGAGAGGCCAGCACACAGACATGTGCCAGCCTCCCTGACTCTGAGAGTGGTCCAAATGCGCTTTGCGGTGGACCTTGTGCCAGCCAAATTTTGCTGGCCTAACTGTGCCGGCCTAACTCCAGGTTAGGATTGGACCTTGAATGAACTTAAATCCTTTCTTGCCCATGTTTCCTCCACTTCAGATAAGAGACAAGTACTTGAAGTACTTTTAAAATATATAGCAAACCAGCTCCGTTTGCTAGTTTTGCGAATACTACAGTCCTGTTCCCAAATGGAGCTCTTTGCTGTTACCCATAGAACTTATTTGGAGGCAGTAAATGAAAGTGCTTAAGGACAACCCTAGAGTTGAGACTGGGGATGCTAGTGTCAAAAGTGAAAGTTAATTTTTGGGGGTGCTGCATCGTGCAGGGGAGTGTTGGGTCCTGGTGGCCTCCTCAAGGTAAGGGAACATTTATTCCCTTTCCTCCGCTACCCTGATGGGTTTACTTGGTGCTGTGCCAGCTACTATGCTGGGGCAAGTCCAAGTGGATCTGGGCCAGTGGATCAAGGCTGGGAAGGAGAATAGCATATTGGTGGTGTCAGCACCCCCCATCAGTGTACATAGAGAGAGAGAAAAAGCAGGTCTTTTCCTTGAGGGTCTTGCAGACCAGATATTGCAACAAGGGAAATCACAGAGGAAGGAAAAGGGGATGGAAGTGGGGTAAATGGGGAAGTGAATGTTTGCAGCTATTTCAGTGTTGCATACTTCGATGGGATTTATAGTAGGGGACTAAAGTGTGGTGCAGCAAGTGCTTGTAATGTTACAGAAATCCTCTTTGTTTCTTTCTAGTTCTCTCAGTTAATTAAAATCTTCAACTCCCTGGGTCCCGAGAAGTTTCCTCTTGTGGAGCAAACGTTCTTCCCAAGCCATAAGCAGATGGTGAGTGCCTTTGGTTTGTTTTGGTGTTTGTAATGACACAATGTACAGAGAAAAGGACTGTGACTCTGCCGGAAATGGGAGAAACCAAATAGTATCTCTGGAAGGTTGCAGAAAAGCAGAAGGAATGAAATCAAATCCCCTGCTCCACTTCCCACCAACTCTTGGGCCTTTTCCTACTTGTTATGTGACACGGCGGTTGGCCAGGTGTGAGTTTCATTCAAACATGTACATAAACATGAGGAGGGATAGCAGTGAATGATGTTACATTGCAAAGACTCCAGGTCCTTTTCTTATAATTGCTTGTGATTCAGTGATGTGCAAGTAAAAAAAGCAGAGCATAGGGGAACTTTACTACAATCCGAGGCATACCTAGAGGGGGATCACAGCACTACGTTTTGCAAGCAGCCAGTCCTCCTCTTTGGAGCCATTCGTAGACAACGTAGCCTCCGTTTTGCTCTTGCCACTAGGAATGGCTCCAAAGAGGAAGAGTATCCACTCTAGTACTAGGTACACTCTGACTGTAATGATGAAACACTGTCTGTTTTTACCTTTGATGCTTATTATACATTAGCATCAGAATTACCCAGCGAAGCAGTATTGAAAATGTGGTCTATTGCCTCCTTTTTGCTATAGAATTCCAAAATTTCCACCCCGCCCACAAAGTTCTTTCATTCTTTCACAAAGTACTCTTTCATTCTTTTCATCTAATGGACTTCCTTGCTATTTTGATAACATTTTAACTTAAGCGTTGTAACTATTTACATAGATGTCTTTGTGGCGTTTGGAACTTGAATACACTTCTGCATGCTTATAAAAGAGGTTTGGGTACATTCAACACATTTTTAGCAAAACTTCTTTTGTTCAATAGAGCTCAAAAGCAGTGTATTTACTAAAATTGTGGGGAACAACCGCACAGTTCCTGTCTCATGCATTTGCTCACTCCAGGGGTCAATGACACACTGTTTGGGCACTGTTTCCTTATTGTATTGTGCATGGCACGCACATAAAAAATATGTATTTGAAGAATCATTGGCACCGAGATAAACAGAAAAAAGACCCTTAATGCATGATACAGAAAAGGAGAATATAGAAGTGGTTTAGTTGGTTTTTCTGTCTGCACCTGATCATCCCCTCCTTTCTATCCCGGTTCCTGCAATCTTCTACCCTACATTACCATAGAGTTTTCTCTTTCCTGAAACAGAGCAGCTGCAGAAAATTTCACTACTATTGTATTCCCTAATTCTACTCCCTAATTATTCTACGTTTCTGCTATGCATTGGGTTCTACTCCAGTTGTCTTCTAACAGTGTCTTACTATGTTCTCTCTTTGAATTATTTTTCCCCTTTCTGAAAAAGCCCATTAGTGCTCAAGCATAGAATGAAAGAAATTTTGCGGACCAAGAAAATGTTCTTCCTGTATTTTTTCAAATTGTACTTTACAATGTTTCTTCAATGCAAAGGTCCCACTTATCTAAAAGAGAAAAAGAAATGTGCTTCTCAGCCTTGATCCTCCTTCCTGGGTCTGTGCAGACTTGCATCATCAATTTTGCTGGCGCAGATTTGACCAGTCCCAGCAGGCTGGCATGGGCATACCTGGGCAAGGGAACCAATATTTCTTTACCCTTTGGTGACCTCCAGAGGCCAAAACCCTCCTGCAGGATGCGGCAAGTGCCATGTTGGCACAAATAAACCATGAACGGCACTTGCTGCACGGGGAACTGGACTGTTAGTTTAATGTAGTGACTTCCTTCTGTTTTGAATCCATTCATCATGCTTTACATCATAAATATCAGAACTGCAAATTCAGAACTGCACATTACAACAGGATCAGTAATACTCTGGGGGGAAAAATTCAGCAGGGGAGAATTTAAGAAGCATCCCTAAATCTATCAAAACAAAATAAAATAAACATTAAATAAAGTGGTTCTTTGCTTCCACCATCAGATTTTTTCCTTTGATTCATGGCTGACTAACGTCCTAACTAACGTTCCAGCACTGGGGTAAGGGAACAAACATTCCCTTACCTTGAGGAGGCCTCTGTGATGGCTACTCCGCTGCAGGTCTCTTGTTATACTTCTTAGCAATTATTCGACGGACATTACTTATTTGGTGGCGGAATTTTTATTAGCCGTATCCAAATCTAAACCCAAAGCTTAAACCATCTCACTTACCCCATAGTCGAAACTTTTTTTTTTCACTTGTACTTATCTTTTGTTTGTAAGTGTAATGCCAATAAAGGTTTCTAAACCTAATCTTACTCCGCTGCAGGATGCAGCACATGCCCCATTGGCATAGCTATGTTGGTGCTGAAAAGTTGCACCTTAAGTAGGCTATTGGCAATTATTTTTCTAGGTTCTGTCTAGGTTTGCCTGGGATTTTTTTTTCTGGGGTCCTTTAATTTTAACAGCCACGTGACACACATGAAGAAACTCAGCATTAAGCTTTGCCTAACAGGAAGTCCAGTGGGACTGGCTTCTGACTAGACATTCATATGATTGTACATAGGATTGGACTGGGTTACCACCAATGCACCGGGATATGTCTACAGCCACTGTATGCACAAACACAGATACAGGAACTTTTGCCTGTGAGTCATGGCAGTCAGTGTGGTGGTAGGAGCCAGAGCCTAGAAGTGCATACAGGCTTTAGTGAGGAGATTATTTATAATATAAGGGAAGCCAAGAAAGCATACAAACTAACATAGTAGCAATAACTGAAACCAATTAGCAGAACTGGTGCTGCTCTATTAGCCCCTGCTCTATAACATCTGCAGCAGGGCTGGCCTTAAGCCAATGTGACCAATTTCTTCACATTGCGGGTGCCCCGCACCTGCACAGTGAGCATGTCATCTGCTGCTGCAGCCGGGATCACTATGGACTGTAACTCAGGGGGGTGAGCAGAAAAGCTTTACCTTGGGCCCTCCCACCTGCCCCTGCCTCCAAACTGCCCAAAATGGGCCTCCTGGAAGCAGTTAGTGGGAATGTCATCATGCCACCACCAACTATTTCCAGGTGCCATGCGTGGCACCACAATTGCTTGCTGAGTGGGGCCCCCACGCATAGGGTGGGGGCCCCCACAGGAATGCCCCACTTTGGGCCCTGCTGCTCCTAGAGCTGGCCCTGATCTACAGGTAGGGTTACCAGATACAAACTGGGACAGAGTGCCTACACCTTTAACCATCGTGTAGAAGAGGGATTTTGGTTAGGTGCAGCTCATCATGGGTTTAAAAAGCTGCACCCCCAAAATTGCCTGGTCCGTACAATGGGTAAAGGTATAGGTACCCTGCCCCAGTTTGTATCTGGTAACCCTATCTACAGGCAGAGGCGTAATGCACTGCCTCGGTGCCTGGGACAGTGACGTCATGTCATCACTTCCGCGTTCTTGCCAGAGGAGGGAGCGCTCACTGTGATGGCTTCACACTCTCCATTCAATGGGGAACATGAAGCTGCCAGTGCCTCCTCTGTAACTAAGGTGGAACCTGAAGAGCCGTCATGTACCCCCCGCTTGGCATATCCCCTGGGGCAGGTGCTCCTCAGGCTCTGCCCTAGTTACACCTCTGTCTGCAGAGGGATTCGCAAGTACCTTGCTGTTGTTACCCAGCACTTATGCAGGGTGCTGGACTTCCCAGGACTCTCAGGTATAGCAGGTTCCGGAACAAGCAGATGAAGGATAGAGGAGATCTGTGGATAGGCACAAAGACATGGGGATGATAGGTCAAAACACAGATGCAGATGCAGCTTGGCTGCTTTAATGGGGAGAGAGAAAGGCCAGCGTTGGCAATTTGACAAGCAGCCTGCTAACCCAAACTTGCAGATGCAGAGTTTATTCCCAGCCATCTGGCACTGTTGACCGATACTTCAAGTTTCTGAGGGGGACTGGACTAGATCCACGTATAAAATCAAAAAGGGCCTAGGAATTAAAAAAAAAAAGAATTGAAAAAAAAATATTGGAGCCTTAGCTAGATCAGTAAAGAGGGCCAAACACAAGGGAGCTCAGATCTCTGGGCTCCCGCCCTAACTGGTAAAAAGTAGACTTCAGATAAGGTGAAAAGACAGAGTGGAGGCTACAAGACCCCACCACACATTTCACTGCATGTGGAAGGATAGGAAGAAGGGGCCAAAGGCAAAAATGTAAATGCCCTAGGTTTCTAGGAGATAGTGACCAGGCAAAAGAGGGCTGGTGATCTCCAAGCACCAAACCAAGTTCCTGGGAAGTCTCAGCCAAAAGCTAAGAGTAAATCCAAGTTGGGACATCCAGACCTCAGTCCAGGTGGGCACTTGAAATACCTGTGAATTCAGAGACTTATGGGGAAGAAAGACATTGCAGGCAGATTCTTTCAGCTTCCAGGTGGTACTGATTGAATTAGCTAAGGTAGCAATCTAGCTGGTGACATTTGACCAGGAAGGCTGTATTGGGCTGGGCTTCCCCATTCACTGAGGCATTAACATAAGGCTAGCAAAAACCTTCCACATCCACTGAAGCAGGGGTTTCTGGCTGCAGACTCTGGCCTTTTGGCTATTTCATTTACGTGCTTCCAAAACGGAGCAGGCTTGGCCTCAAAAGTAGGGGTGGTTGGGCAGTGCCATTCCTACAGAGGGGCAAAATGCTTTGCCAGAGCATGAGCTCCTGTGTGACGTGGTCCCTCCCCTTGCCTCCAGAGCCATTTGTGGCTGGGAGAGCCGGCTCCAAGGCTTTGATCTCCAAGCTGTGAATGGTTCTGTAGGCGAGGGGGAGGGGCCACGTTACACAGGAGCCCAGGCTCCTACCAAACTTAGCATTTTTCCCCACTGTAGGAATGCCTCTGTGACTGCGTAACAGTTGCAATTTTATGTACATGTACTTAGAAGTAAGCAAGTCCTATTGAAATCAGATAGGATTGAGTTGTTAAGGAGCAACCTTAATTATCTAGAATTCTGTTTCCAGCTGACAGATAGCCTGCCAGGTGGCTCTAAAGTAAATCAAGCCAGAAAAAACGGTTATCAGTGATAGAAATAAAACACTTTATTGTTTTAGAATAAAAGGACACTATAAAAGTGAACATTATTACCTTAAAAGACAATATACATTCAATGAATATAAAATTTATAAATAACAAAACAAGGAGGAAAACTGTAAACAGTGCTACAAAACTTAGCAAAAAGTACATTACTTCTGGGGAGGTTTTTTTCTCCCAGACCGAGTTGCTCTCCACTCTTGAATTTCCCCAGTTATCAAGGCTGTTAATGCAGAAATAAAAGCAGATTAAGGGCCCAACCCTATCCAGCTCTCCAGTGCTGATGAAGCTGTGCCCATGGGGTGCGATGGGAGGGCAGGCGTGGAAGCCTTCTTAAGGTCAGGGAATGCTTTTTCCCTGAACTTGGGGCTGCGTTATGGCTGCGCTGGTGCTGGACGTTTGGATAGGACTTTGGCCCTAGGGCTGCAATCCTAGGCCCACTTTCTCGGAAGTAAATTCCATTGGATTCAGTGAGGCTCCCTTCTGAGTAAGCAGGCCTAGAATTAGCTTACTTTGAACTGAATGGGCTTGTACAGGCCTATATCCCAGGACATTAGGAATCACTGGAACAGCCCTAATTGACTTCAACAGGCTTGGCTGCAGCTGCCAAGTGCAAAGCTAATGCCAAGTGGGCAGCTGTGAGACTGACAGCCAGCGTGGTGGACACTAGGTTGTACTTTTGTCAGTCTTTCCTCCTTCAGGGCCCACTCTTGTCATGGCAACCTATAAAGTGGGAATGACGGCACAAGTTGTGGGAGGGGATGAAGTCAAGCTTAGAAAGCACTTGTCAACTTTTTTTTTTTTTTTAAACAGAATGATTAGAATAAGAAGAACCTGGAGGTCTCACAAAAGAAATGTATTTTTTGCTGGGTTCTTCCCCCTCACTCTTTCCTCTCCTTTTGATTTTAAAAAACAAAGCCTCTAATGACAGCTCCTTTATTCACTAGGTTGAAAGGTTACTTTCCTCTGCTGGTGCCTGTTTAGCTGACTTTCATGCTTCCAAATAAGTCTTTCCTCCTTCTGCAGTGTAAAATGGAAATCTGTGTACAAAAGATAAATAGCCTTGATGGATGGGTGGCCTGTTCTTGTTTTGTTTCCTACAAAGCACAGAGATCTATTATAGCCTGTACAATAATTGCATCTTCTTGGCGATTAAAGAGATTTCCATAATAACTGGAATACTGTACTGTTGTGTGTCAGTTAGGATCTTAATATTTAACAGTCAACGAAAATAATACCAATCCACAGAGCTGTCATTCAGTGGAAACACAGATTAAAATCCTCGACAGCACAATCAGCGAGAGGCTGCTTCCTCCTCTCACCTTTCAAGACTTGAAATCAGACCAGGTTTATCTCCAGCAGCAATGTTGATAACCCGCAGTGTAATAATTGCTGTTGGAGATGCTGAGATTTTTTTTTGTCCCCAGTTTATAACACTGGCTTCATTGAATTTGTCCCACAGCTACATAAGCTAGACTTGTTAACATCCATTTCAAAAGGGTGATGGTTTGGTGGAGAGAATTGGCTCAAAGTCCAGCTTCATTTTAAGTGACGCTAAAGGGATTTATTATCTTTCAGGATTTGGTTTATAAACTTTATTGGCAAGTATGTAGACAGGACTGGAGAACTTGTTTCTTATTGGGTATTGGTGAAACTTGCGGTCCATGCACCTGTGGTCCACAAACCATTTTCTGTAGGGCTCATTTCCACAGTTGTTTTGAATAGTTCAGAGAAGCATTTGATAAACATCCAATATGCACTTGTATAATGCAATGAAGGACCCCATTATGGATCAATCCCATGCATGACCTTGGCCATTCAAACCAAGGGATCCTGCTATCTGCACTTGCTGTGCAGTGTTGCACTTCCAAGGTGAGGACACCGGCAGTTATTTTCTTTAAGAAATATTGTTCATGCTTGTAGTTCAGCACCAAAGTGGATGTGCCTCGGAACAATTCCAGCTTGATTTCAATTAGATTAGGAGTCCTTGGTTGCAGTTGGATTAGGAGTAAACCATATCAGAGTTAAAGCAGTAGTCTGCCTGACTCCTTTAAAATACTGGTTCATGAACCCTTCGGTCATCAGTGGCTCTGTGAAAATGTTAGCAATTCCTTAATAATGTTTCTGAAAATAAGTATGCTTAAAAGGGATGGGATCCGCTCCCTAGCAATCAGTACAAAAATTGGGCACGCGACTACCATGCTACTCTAAAATTTAACATTCTGTCTAAGCACCTGCTATGAATGCGCTAACATAGCACATGCTATTTTGAGATCAAGCTGACCTGCACAACAAAAGTTCTTGTGATAATACTGGACCATGCTGCTTCAGGCTGGGGACTGAATGACTAAAGCTCCTCGTATTAAAATCCCTTAAGATATAGAGAATAGCAAATGGCCAAAAGGGTTCTAATTTAGAGCGCAATCCTAAACTGGAGTTAGGCCGGCATAAACTAAGCCAGCAAAGTTTGGCCAGCACAAGGGCCATCATAAAGCGTGTTTAGACTACTCTCAGAATAATGGAGGATGGTGCGCATCTGTGTGCTGGCCTCTCTGACTCCGAGAGTGGTCCAAACATACTTTACTGTGTCCCTTGTGATGGCCAAACTTTGCTGGCTTTGCCAGCCTAACTCAGTTTAGGATTGTGCCCTTAGTTGTCTCTCTGATGTACTGATTTTCAATGTTTCTTTTTCATGAGATACCATTCAAACCCATGTGCAATTTGAAGTGATAATGTTGTCACATGTTCTTCTGTATTCCCTCATAGGCGTCTGCTCAAAATCCCATTAACTTCAATGGGACTTCAGTGCCTTGGGGAACAGGATTGAAGTCCTGAACCCCAGCAAGTGTGGGAACTCTGGTGTAGACCTGGAGTTCCTCTGGCCACAAGGGCTTTTTTCAATTGAGGAGGCAGCTGTGTGCATGCTTATGTCTATCACAGGGCAATTTCCAGCTTATGACAGCTCTGTTTCCTACGTGGAATGAACTGAAGATATATATATATATTGCAATGTAAGATAAATAATAACAGTAATAAAAAGAAATGAAAACTTGTGTTAAGTGTCAACCCTTCACCCTCTCCAAAACCTTAGTAAAATATACAGTTGCCCATCCCATCAGTAACCCTGCTCCTTGACAACATTAAAATGTAAAATACTTTTATTTTATTAGACATTTTTATATTATAGTTTTTCATAATAAAAACGACCAAATCATCAAGTTCACAGAGAAGGTAGGGCAGCCACCTCCTTCAGCCCTATTGCCAGAAGGCACAGTGAGCCCATGACAACAGGCCTTCTTAAACCACAACTGCAGGAATGCAACACATACACACTCACTCAGTCTCACACACACACATACACACCCAGCGGCGTCATGCAGCCGGAACGCTGGGCGGGAGGAACGGGTGAGCGGCAGCCCGCCCGTTGCGTACCGCTCTGTTTCGCCGTCTTCCCCGCCCCCATGCCGCTCACCCGTTCCTCCCGCCCAGCGTTCCGGCTGCATGACGC
>JAJKFI010000060.1:5407759-5442430 GCA_029204185.1 Lerista edwardsae
TGCCGCTCACCCGTTCCTCCCGCCCAGCGTTCCGGCTGCATGACGCCGCTGCACACACCTCTCCTTTGGATAGTTAAAACCCAGAACATTAGTGGAGAGTGGGATAGGATGGTGTATTCTCTATCCATCTTACCTGCCTATCTGTTTCTTCTGCTTTCACTATACATAGTGATACAGACCAATTCTGAGAGAGAAAAGTGATCAAGGAGTAATTTTTCTCCTTAATATCCGTATGATAATGTAGTCTTATGAAAACGCTCCCATGTTGTGAAAGGTCACAACTGAGCACACCATTAAAAAAAAACCTTACAAATGTAACATTTTTCAGAGCGTCTAGTTAATCTGCAATCTTACAACATGGGTCACAAGAGCATTTCAGCACATGAATATTAAAGGGAGGAAATGTAGTGACCCTTCAGTCTCTGAAACAATGGTGTGAAATGGACCTTATTGTGTCTGCAAGGAGAGGGAAGATCATAGGGAATACAACAGAGATAATTATCACTACCATAGAAATACTGGAGTTTCAACACCTTTAGAATTAAAAAATAGTAATATAGTAAAGAGTGACTTGGAATGTGAAGACTGCTCCTTTGAAAGAAAAGAATGAAACCTGTCATTGCGAATAGCTTCAAACTGTTCCATCTCCTGTCTAAAATAGCTTATGTCACCACTTCTATATCCATTTCCATTCAGCAAAGCAGTATTTTTGTGAGCTGACTTCTTATGTGAATAGCCCTTGTTTTCTATTTTTTCCCTTTCCTCCAATGGCCCCCTTCCCTTATATCCCTCTCCAAGTATCTCTGCATGAGGTTAGGGTTTTTTTTGTTTTGTTTTTAGAATTGTGTTGACATGATTGTATCCACTTGGGTTTTTACAGATGTTGAAAAGTCAGCTTTGCAGCCAAGGCAAAACCACAAAAATGCCTAGAACTGATTTGGTTCTGAACAGATTTTCTCTGTATTTAGTAATTAGAAGAGGGGTTGCCTCCATTAATTGCTGATGGTTTTTAAAAGCTGTTATTCATGCTCGGTACAAATTCAGAATTTCCATGCCGTTTCTGTAATTGCATCTGGAACTTGACAGCCATTTTAATGTGTTACCGTTACTATACACCTGGCAACTGGATTGCCCCATTGCTCCGTCCAGAGCAAAAGCTGTAACTTCCTTTTCTTCCCTCGGGTAGAATGCTTCCGTTTGCTCACATTACTAATCCTAACTGGCTGAATTTTAAAAGTTTTATCTACATAATCTTGAGGACTGAATGTGTGAGCGCAGAAACAATGTATGGACCAAAGTGGAGGGTGGAATTGTGATACAATACCCAACCGAGAAATTTTTGAGATTTTTGTTTTCCTACAAAAATATAGATTATATTGCTATATAGATAGTGATATATAACTTAGAGCAAAGGCGCCCTTATTTATCTGGTGTGCAAACAGAAGTTCGCAGACAAACATCTTCTGACCAAAATGGGTGATAACAAAAACATCTTAAAAAGTGATTTAAAACAAAAACAAAAAAATCAGTTAAGACAGCATTGATTTAAAAAAAAAGAAGAAGTTCGAAGTGCTAAAATTCACAAGAAACAGGCACTAATATCATGGTTGTCATCATGATCTGATATGCGTTAGTGTCCCCAGAATGCTCAGCCACATGGGAGGGAAGGAAAATGAAAGAAAGAGGAGTGGGTGTTCAGGGGTCTGTGGCATTGATGATGGTTTTGTCAGGAGGCACCCATCCTCTGTTCCAGCTGCAATAGCCCTCCTTTTGCTTGATGCAGGCATAGTGCTTTGACTGGTACCCTGACTGGCCGAAGCTGGAGAGCATGTCTGTCCACAGACACTCGTTCTTGGAGGTCACAAAGCAGGGAAGGTAGTAGCAGGGCTTAATCTGCAGTTACAAAAAAACAACAACAATAATTCAGGAGGCAGCTTCAACAATATGAGAAGAATCTAGTACTGACTGGAGTTTTCTCATGGCTAAACCATTACATTCTGTGCCAGCTTCCACACTTTCTCTTTTTCTGAAAAGTAGCAGACCTGACTAAGAATCTATGTGGTGGTAGATACTTCAACCAAATTCCAGGGGTGTTGTTTCCCTATCTAGAGAGCATATTTCTAGTATTTCATGAAGCCTGCTGGTCCAGAAAATATGATTCTCTCACACCCTGTGCTTTACGGAATCTGATAACCTTAAGCACAATGGAAGAAGCATGCCTTGAAAGCATACGGCCTCATTGACTTTGCAGTCCTTTTCAATTTTGCTTTTCTTTCACAGGGGGTAGAGTATGGTCCCCTTCTGCTTTCCCTCTTGACCACCTTTCCCAGGGCATACCTGATACATTAAGGCCCCAATCCTATTGTGCCCTTGTGCGGCCAGAATTAGTGTTCTGGGAGTGCAAGGCCCTTTACGGTGGCACAAAAGCTGTGCTGCGGTTGCACGCTTCTGCACTGCAGCACTGAAGGCATGACGCGTGTGGCAGAAGCACCAAACATGGCACAGACACCAATATGGTGGCAGTGGGGAGAGAGGGGCATTTCAAGGTGGGTAAGGCAGGAGATAGGGAATAGGCTGGAGGGTGCGGATCTTGGAGGCAAATATGCCTGCCAAATCCTATCCCCCATTTTTTTGCCTGCCCCACCCGACTCTTCTTCCTTGGGCTTACACCAGCTATATAACTGGCATGGGTAGAAGGAAAGCCATGGGCCACCAGGAGGCCTGTGCAGAGGTAAGTAAAAACATATATTTTACCTCTGGCAGGCTTCCTGATCACACCACCACCACCACCACTGGATGAAGCGTAATCCAACAGTGTAGCTGCATCAGCACCAATGTTTGGGGATAGGATTTAGCAGTAAGTTATTAATGGTTCTAGGAATGATTGCCCGAGGCAGCACATACCTTGCAGCCACAACCCAGGTGGTAACGATGATTCAGTCCTTTGCGCTGGGATAGGGTCAATCGATCCCACTTCTCATTCAAGTTACACAGCCCAGTGTAAACCTTGCCATCATACACTCGGCCTAGGAAAATACCACGGCATATTAGCCATTCCAATGTTTTAGTTGATTCCTGAATCTACTAATAGTTTCAATATTTCCACCATTTGGAAACAAGTGCCGATAGGAAAGCCACTTCTACATGTAGGTGAAGGGCATGTAGTTCTACATGTAGTTTGCAAGGGTATGGTACAAGAACTCAGCTATTTTTATGTATGGAGAAGGGAACCTCAGGGCAATTTTTTTCACTCATTGAACAGGATGAAGAAGAAATCAAAGTTTGTTTTTCCCACTTGAAAACGTTTCCCATTTGTGAGTCATGCCAGATCTAGGAAAAATTAAGTTACAGAAGTATTGAATTTGTCAAGTCAGCATTCAGAAGTTTTCCTGACTGAAGAATCAAAAGTTGTTTTAGTTAGTGTATTTGTCAGAATTCAAAATGAAAAGGTTCAGGACTAGATAGCTGAATCTGAATGCTGATATGTTGACAATTTCTGCATGTAAAAAAATATCTGACCACTCAAATAAATAACTGTTTTTTACTGACTAACAGGCAGATTTTCTGTTCATGATTGGCACATAACTTTGGAAGTAGACTTAAATGGAGTACCAGGGTTGAAACATGTGAGACTTATCCATACTTGCAAACCATATGTACCCGCGAATGAGTTGCAGCCCCTCTAAAAATACATTTGACACAAATACAGCCTGCAAGCAAGCTGTGACAAGAATTCTACTAGTTCTTTACCTGTAATCATATACTGGTACTTGTTGACCTCAAGCTTGACCCCACACAGACTTTCAGAGGCCTCTGTGTAGATGTACTGAACCTGTGGCATCTTGTCAAAACCCCTGTACATCTTTTAAAAGAAAAGAGAAAGAGAAGGCATTTTAAATAAAAAGTCATGCAACAACAACAACAAAACTGTGGAATTGCTTTTAGGTATTCTCTGCTCACTATTCAAATGACCTACCCTAGGGTTACTTTATTTCATTAGAACCATATTGTAGTAAATTTCCTAGGACTGCAGCCCTAGGAAGTTGGCAAATGGTTTGTAAGGTATCGTGCACGCGGGTATGTCTAACAGGCCATTAATATCAGTGTACAAGTATGGTCCCCTCTTTATTTTACTGAGCCCCTTCCTCAGCTTTCTTAGGACCAAACTAGGTGAGACAAGATTGGGGCATGATTGCATTCTGCATCTTTTGTTTTTAAAACAAAAGCAGACCCAGGGAACCCTGATCCAGAGTTGGATCGCCATGAAGGGGGTTTTCCTGTTCTCTCTGTATGATTTTCCCAGCAGTGCCACATGCAAGTGCCCTCTTAGGTCATCTGAGGGGTCCTTCCTGCAAGTGCTGCCTTTCTCCCAAGTTAGGGGATTGGCAGCTCGGGGGGCGGGCCTTCTCAGTAGTGGCACCGCAATTCTGGAACTCCCTACCGGAGGATCTAAGATCTTCCTCCTCCCTCATGGCATTTTGGTGTGGGCTTAAGACTTTTCTGTTTCGTCTAGCGTTTTAATGTTGATGTGTTTGTCTCTTGTAACTCTGCAGCAAAACCTGCATTGTAAATAGTTTTGCCTCCCTTTTTACCCTGTTTTTATTTGTTTTTTATTGCTTATTTTATTGCTTTGTTATTTTTATGTGCTGTTCTTTTTGGTTTTCCCCTCTCCAATAATTGTAAGCCGCCTTGGGCATTTGCCTTGGCAGAGGAAAGGTGGGATATAAATCAAGTAAGTAAGTAAGTAAGTAAGTAAGTAAGTAAGTAAGTAAGTAAATAAATAAATAAATAAATAAATAAATTAGATAAGAAAAGCCTTGACCAAGGGCCCATCTAGTCCAGCTTCCTGTATCTCACAGTGGCCCCTAGGATGCCTCACATACCCCAAGTTATTTACCCCAGGTTAAAAATAAGCACCAAAACATCAGCTTTGCATGGACAAAGAGCATCTTTGGGAGGGAGACATTTCATTGGGAAAATGGCAGAGAAGAAAAGGATTAGCTTCCCTCACCACACCACAATCCTCATCCAGAGAAGGGTGAAGGAGCTGTTGTTACTGTTAAAATTTTTTAAAGAGGTGGTAATTTCATAAAGGCATTTCTTGTGTTGCCTAGTTTGGCCTTATTCACAAGCAGCATGCGTTCTTCTCATGTTTCAGATGCCTTGCCCTTTCATAGGCCTACAGTTCCCAGGATGTTTGAAAGGAAGCAGTTGTGACCATTCATTGATATTTACACTAGTGCAGTGGTTCCCAAACATTATAGCATTGGGGCCCACCTAAAAAAATGTCACTTTACCAGCTGCTCAAACCTTTTGGGTTATAATGATGATTGGGCAGCCATGCTCTTCCCCCCCCCCCAAACAATAGAAGGTTATAGCCTAAGGTACCCTGTCACTTTCATGAACCACCAAAAATTGGGTTGAGACCCACTGGTGAGCCATGGACCCACAGTTTGGGAACCGTTACTCTAGTGTATACATGTTGCCAGATCTTTACTCAAAGACAACTGTCCTATCCTACTACTTTAGACAAAGCACTTTGATATAATGTTGTGACAATACAGAAAATATCTTGGAAAGAAATCTCCAGTCTGATGATGATGTTGTTGTTTAAATGCAGAGAATATCCTGCAGCATTTATTAGCTCTGAGCACAATCTTGTGGGTGGTTTTCCTATGCAAACCCCCCTGGAGCAGGACACATTTCACTTAGACTGTGCCTTTTATCAGGAAAGAAAATTTCTGAAGACAGTATTACTAGTTCTGTAATCCTTCTGTCACCACAGTCCTATATTTTGGGAAACCCAGTAACAGAAGACAAAGAATTAATGAGCACTGCCTCGTGGTGCCTGCTAGGGCAGCAACAGTTCCCGTTGAGTCAGCATTCCAGTAAGCAATCCTCCATTCTTGGGGATTACGTGGGACTGTGCAGGAAAAATCCACATATACATCATGTGGTTCATCTCATTCCACAGTGACCTTAAGACTGATGTCATGGGACAGGAATTGTTTATTTCCCACCCTGTGAATTTTAGTGGAAGCCGAGTTCCACTACCAACCAACTCATGCTATTTCTCTCATGCTATTGATTTCCCATCCTCCACCTCCACTAAGGATAAACCAAATGTGGGGGCAGAGGAGATCTACTGTTACTGCTTGCACTATTTGTTTTTTTTTTTTTTTACATTTTATTAGACATGTTGAAGGATTCCTAACTACTGCTACTTTCCAAACCATCCTATTTAAAAACAAAACACCAGAACACCTTTTTTAAAAAAATATTTTTGAATCTCAAAAGGGATTTTATTTTATTTATTTCAGGATTTATATCACACTGTTTTCCTTCTAAATGAAATGCTCAAAGCAGCTTACTGTACAGATCCATCCTCCTTGTCTGCAGGTTCGGGACCCACAGATTTGACCCAGTGAGGGTCAGGAAAGCTGACCTGTACTTCCTGGACACAACAGGAACTGTATTCCAGTCACATTGGGAGGGAGGCCTTCTGAAATGCATTTCTGGTTTAGTGAAAACCAGAAACACCGTGACTGGAACACAGTTCTGGTCGCTTCCAGAGGTCTTTGATGGACCAAACCCACAGATTCCATTATACTGAGGTTCAACTGTACACAACAAACCTGAAAATAACACTAGAATAATAAAGAAAAATCTTTTAAAAAGAGCTGCATCAGAATAATGCAAAATGCCATAACAACAACAAATCACATAGCACTGGAGACTGGCCAACAGCTTGCCTAAAGAAAAACGTATTCAGGCAGTGGCAGAAGACAAACTGCTGGGAGTAGAGCATTCCACATTCTGGAAGCTGCAACAGAGAAGGCCCTTTCTTTGGTTCCCACCAACCAACTGTAGATGATAGTAGAATATACAATATGGACACTCACTCTCCCTCCCTCCCTCTCTCCCTCTCTCCCTCCCTCTCTCTCTCTCTCTCTCTCTCTCTCTCTCTCTCTCTCTCTCTCTCATCCCCCCAGCATTCTATCCCATATACTTAATATAAATATTCTTAATTTAATGCAGAGCAGGCTTGATCATTAAAGATGACCAGGGAACAAAAATTGCAACAAGAACCCAGATTTGAGTAGCCTCTGTGCATCTTTTGTCCTGGAAAGGAAACTCCCCTTTGTTCCAGGGAAAGTTCCCCACCTGGAGAACACAGCAGCAGGGGGGAGACTTGGGGATCTTGGGATTTTGGAGGGGCAAAGGATTCAGTCCCTCCCCCCTTCATCATGATGCTAATCGGTTCTCCAAGTGGCTACTATTCACAGTAAAAAGCAAAGTACTGTACAGAAGTGCTAACCACGAGCTTCTTGTAACCTGTTGTTTGATCCTAACACCTACAAAGGTGGTGGATGCTGTTCGCTGTTGCTCACATGAATGCTGACGTCCCAGCGATAATTATTATCAGTCACTGATTGCCATAAGCACAATAATCACAACTGTTCTGATTAAAAAAAAAAAGCCAATGTAGCTTCATAACTAACAAAAACAAGTGACTCTGGGACTTGAAGCAAAAATTCCACTCCAGAGAAGGAGGTGTGTCAAGCTTGGCTTTGGCAGCAAGTCTGCTTTGTGATCGCTTATGAAACAGGCCTCTCCAACTCATGGCTTTTATACTAAGCTAGATGATGCCTTATAAAGAGAATTACTGTTATTAGGAGGCAGGCAAGTGGCTGTTTTTCTAAACCGTTACTTTGTCTAATAAGTTTCAGATTTCTACAATCACTGCCAAAGTCTCTCTTTGTTCCTTTTTTTCCCTTATAAATATATTAACTGGTCTTATGACTGAAATGTTGCAGCCAAGAAAAATAAACCAGGCCAGATTTTTAACATTACATAACAAGAGGTCAATTGGCAAAAGAAAGTCGAGAGCAACAGGTTTTTAAAGTGAAATCTGCACATCAGCTGGAAAACACAGAGAGGAGTCTTAGGCAGCTGCAATCCTATGTATGCTTTCCTGGGAGTAAGCCCCATTGCATACACTGGAACTTACTTTTGCGTAGACATGCCTAGGATTGTGCTGTCAGAGAAGGAAGCAGCTCTGCAAATTGAGTAGTTTAAACCTCACCAAGTTTGAAGTGTTTAGGAACGAGTTACTTCCCAGCAATCTAATAAGCTGTAGGTAGATTTTTCTTGCTTTGCTTTAATTCATATATTGAAAACACAGTGACAATGTTCTAATTGGTGCTAACACTCTCAACTGAGAAACCAACGGGTTTGGAGTTTATTCCTATAATAATCATGTGTGATAATGTGTTGTGATCAAGTCAGGTGACTGTTTCAATATCTCTCTCTTTCAGAAATCTTGAAAATAAGCAAGAACATTATGAGCTATAATCTGGAGACCTTCTGATATGCTGACATGATTGATCACCCACATAAAAAGTGGCAATGTGAATTGTTCTAAGGGACAACTTGCCCACAGAGGGAAATGGTCTCAATGTGAGGTTGTTCCCAGAGTAGTGTTCCATTGCAAGAAATTACACTTCTTGTATAACTAATAGTCAAAGCACAAATATCTCCTTGCCTTGGTGAGCTCCGGCTGCCTCCAAGCCTGTGTTAGGATGCAGCACAGGTCTACTGGCCTGCCTGCTCCAATGCAGGTCAGGATTGGGCCGTGTGTTTGTTTGCAATTGCAGAGGTGAGCACTTGATTGCATGGAGTAAGCCAAGCTACTCACATGTGTGAAACGATCCTTGGTTTTTCAAAGTTTAATTGACATGGGAGTACATGAAGTACACATTAATTAGGATAAGAAGCAGTTTCAATGAGATCAAGATTCAGAAAATGGCATCTCTGCAGTAATCTGAACTATTCCAGTCTTAGTTCAATATGACACTATCTCTTTTTTACGCACCTTCATTTGTTTGACGGTGTATCGCATTGTTCCAAAAGGTCCATCTTTCATAAGCTTCTTGCCCACTACTTTGGCTCGGATAACTGTAATACAAAGAAATGTGTGCGTCAACAAAGTTCCTTGAGGGACAGCATAAGCTTCTGGGGTAGGAGGTAGGGTGATGGTGCAGCACAGGTGCCTAATGCCATTTTTGATACAGATGCAGATTGTCAACACATATTTTGGTTGAAATTATAATTCATAGGGGTTTTCAGGTTCAGGTATTGGAATGATTGCTTTGCTTATTCTTGAGTTTAGAAAATCCTCCAGGGAAATTTTCCACCTTGTCATATGACTATACTTATTCCTGCAGTAGATTTTAGGAACCATATTGCCAGTAAATAGATACACCATTACAGCGTCACCCAAAATGCCACAGATGTACAATATATAATAATCTCTTTGTTCATGTAATGTCTTCCCTCAACAGGTCTTGTTTAAGACCTGTTGGTCTTAAACAACAGACCCGACTTCTCTAAGGACGCAATCCTAAACTGGAGTTAGGCCGGCATAAGCTAAGCCAGCAACGTTTGGCCAGGACAAGGGACACCATAAAGTATGTTTGGACCACTCTTGAAGTCAGAGAGGCCAGCACACAGACATGCGCCATCCTTCCAGACTGAGAGTAGTCCAAACGCGCTTTATGGTGGCCCTTGTGCTGGCCAAACTTTGCTGGCTTAGCTTATGCCAGCCTAACTCCAGTTTAGGATTGTGCTGTCAGTTTCACTCTGATAGGCTGAGGCGGGCACCTGTTTACTGCTGGAGAAAGGAAAGTACCTTCTCCTATACAAAACCAGGAGGCTAATCCAGTCCCCATGATCTGGGCCACCAGTTAGTCTAATGCGCTTATGGAACAAACGACTTTAATTAGAGCTGGCACCTAATTTCACTTCAAATGTAATTGTCAGCCCAATCCTATTGGGCTCTAACACTGGCGGAAAAAGCATTCTGCCAGCATTAATTGCCTTACGGTAGCTACAAAAAACACTCTGACAATAGTGCAGGTATGCACGTCCAGAATGCCACCAGGATAGCTACTGCCGCAGTGTGCACAGTAGTGACTCCATCGGGATTTACCAAATGAAGGGAAGTCATGGGGAGGCAGGATGGACTAGGGAGAGGGCAGAATGGGGCAGCAATAGCAGAGGAGAAGAGCGAGTTGGTTTTGGAAAGGAGCAGGTTTGGTGGCAGCAGCGATCACCAAACCCTCGTCCCCTTCCTGGACCCAATCCTGCAGCCTGGGTCCATGTGGACCTGCACCAGCGATTTTACTAGCACAGGTTCAAGTAGATCTCTCACCCTGTGGAGGCCTCCAGGTAAGAGAACATATCCCCCTGCAGGATACGGAACAAGCCGTGCATCAGTGAGGGGGGATGCACAGGATTGGGCCCTGTGAGAGGGTCATACTCAGTTAGGATGTCTGAGGAGTTTAATAAGTTTCTGTACGACGAGTGGAATTTTGGAAGGTTGGGTGGCAGGTTGTACATCTTTTCAGATATTCTTCTGGAAATGCACATAAGATCATGCCACTAAACAGAAATGCACAATTTAGGCAAGGCACACTTGAGGAGAGGCCTGCATTGTAACTTTGATAAGGAGTAAGAAAATGTTTTGGTAATTTTTCTCTCTCCATCTAAGATTCTCCCAAGATTTCATTGTTCCAAGATCATCTCAATTGAAATGACCCAGGGTTTTAATTGTTTAAAAATATTTATCCAAGGGCAGCAGGGAACGCAGTTGAAATTTGCTTTGGCTAGAATGCAGGTTTGTGACCTATTCTGAAGAGAAAAAAAAAAAGAAATTGTGAAGTTTATTTGCCAAAGAAGGATACACTGCTTTTAGAACTATGTATCACTGAACATCCTGTCCCTCAAACAGATTCTCTATGCTGGGCAAGAGCCAGACAGTATATACAGACTGAAAAGAGTTAATTACTCAGTTAACAGCCCAACCCTATCCCGCACCACGCAGAAGCATGCAGCTGCATCATGGAGGCACGCATTCCATGCTGTGGTGGCAAAGCAATCAAGAGGTCTGTGTGAGGTAAAGGAAAATATTTTCCCTGCAAAGTCGTCCCTATGGCCTAAGGGTCTCCTTGGACGTATGCCAGCTGAGAAAAAGAGGGAGGGACCAAGTGAAGGAGAGTGGATAGGATCCTGATGCAAGTCACTGCCTCTGGGATCCAATTTCTGCCTCCCCAATCTGCCCCATGCGCCCCCCAACTCCTCTTGCCCCCTCTCCCTGCCCATGAAGTGCCCCAGTCACTAACAAACCTGCTCTGGGGCAGTTTGTGGTCTGTGCTCCGTGTGCCACTGCAGGGCATTTTACAACAACCGAACAACCATTACAGATCCTCCCATTATTTTAGCAACAGATGAACTAGCCACCCAATCCTATTTGTGCCTTCTTCTGAGTGGGACGTGGTGGCGCAGCAGGTTAATGCACTGCTGCTGGGCTTTCTGACTGGAAGGTTGGGAGTTCAAGACTGCGCGACAGAGTGAGCGCCCATTGCTTGTCCCAGCTCCTGCCAACCTAGCAGTTCAAAAGCACCTAAAAATGCAAGTAGATAAATAGGGACCACTTCGGTGGGAAGGGAATGGCGTTCTGTGCGCTACGGCGTAGAGTCATGCTGGCTACATGACCACGGAAGCTTGTCCTCAGGACAAACACCGGCTCTACAGGCTTAGAAATGGAGATGAGCACCGCCCCCTACAGTCGGTCACGACTAGACCATTCGGTCGTGGGGAAACCTTTGTCTTTTACCTGACAAATAAGCATTCGGTCAGCGGAAGACACGCTCCATTAGCACTGCTGTTGCAGCAACAACCACAGAGCAGGGCTGCCAGCATGGAAGGTTGGCGACTGTGTACATGCCACCATGGAGGAGTTGAACTGGCATGCGGGGTGGGCTGAGGGCAGGAGGGGAACAATCAGGGCAAGGATTGGGGCAGCCGGGAAGTGAGTTTGGGAAGGGCATGAGCTTTTTATCAGTGGCGATCAGTGCTGCTGATATCCTGTGACTCCCGCCCAGCCTCACCATGACCCCTCAGGTCCATCTGATTTGCATCGGCCAAAGAGGTGGCGCAAATCTGTGTAGACCCATTGGGGACTATGTTGCCCCTCCATTGCTCCATGTTCCCTGGCTAGCACATAGGCTGTAGTGGATGCTGCTAATTAATAAGGGGCTTCTGCTTTTGTTTCTGCTTCTTTTCCGGATAAGTGGCTGTATAAATAGTAGCACAGTACGTAGGTGATGTTAGCATGGGGCATAATTGAACAGTGTTATCAAAACCTTTGTTAGTGCTAGCCACCTAGTGCTGCTGAACTGGTGACGGCACATGAAAGCAAGCCTTTTTAGTTTGCATTCTGACAGTAAATGCTAAAGGATAAAACTGCAAATGGAGCTGGCTGGCACTGTCCCAACTACCAGAAATGGAATATTCTGTGACATAGGGCCATGATAGTTGCTGGTTTTGAAGGCCACAGCCAAAAAAATATCTTCAGATTGTGGCTGGAAATGGTTAAAACTGGAATCCACAAACCACTTAATCCAGAATTCCATTGATGTCAGTGGAACTATTCTTAACTGAGTGGTTAGTGGTAAATGATTGCCTTACATTTACACATAGTACTTGAGACACAAAAAATACTTTATTATTTGGAATGTTTTGCAAGTTTTTAGCTGATAGCTATGGACATGTTGGCACTGCCTTGGTAAACTCATCACCTGTTCTTTTGGAAATATTCCAGGCTTACACACTTCTTCGTAAGGGGCTTTACATACTTACACATAACAACCTTGAAAGGTGCAGCACTGCCATTTTTATATAATCAACTTTTACAAATTGGTCCTCCTAACTTCATTTTATATCATGTACTTACTGTGGCAACATGAGTGCAGCTGTAATACATTTAGACAGATTTTGAGTCTTTCTGTATATCCAACAATCAATTTATGTGAATACATATCTTTATGTAGTTCACACCACAACCCTGAGGCTTGCAGTGTGAGAACCCATGTACATCTTGTGCAGCCAAATGATCCAGCCAAATGAACCCACCAGCCATGCATGAGGACCCATCATTGATGGGTCACTCTAGGGGATATTTTCTGTTCTCGAAAGGATTTTCATCGTAAACAGCATACTTCATTAAATACAAAATCTGATCCGAAAAATTCTATCAGTTAAGTTTTTAATTCATAGTGTTTTCTGACAGTATTTCTGTTAGCCAGAATTACCTTAAGAAAACATAGAGGTTCCTAGAGGCTGTTATTTTATCAATGCGCTGCATGCCAAGCAGCTAAGACGCCTTAAATACTCTACTTAACTCTCTCCCTTTCCCTGGAGTCCTATTACCATCCTACCATTACCGATGGGAAATTTTATCCCACACAAGTGGACACCAAAATAGCAGCATATTTTTAAACCGCAGCCACTTTGAAGTGGTGCCTATGCAAACACTCAGTGAAGAATGTTATGGAGTACTTTGGGGTTTGGGGTCGAGTCATTTTGTGGGATCAGAGCAGCTGGCAAGGTCTCACGGATGATTTGTAATTATTTATTTAATATTAATTTGGGTAGGCATATAAATCTCTGATAAGATAAGCAGGGCAGCTGAGCCGTGGTCCAAAAACAACTCCACAGGCCAACTCTTAAAGATCTGATTGTCATTGAAGTTTATGGCTTCAGTTATTTACATTTCAAAAATTGCAAATTTTCCATATGCTTGCACATATAAGAAAAAGGAAGCATTTTGTTTTGGTTTGGGAATTAACAGTTTTTCAGAAACCTTTTGGGCTGACTGTCTGGGTCAGCCCTCCTGAGAGAGCTATAAAGCCTGGTTGCCAGAAGGACTGAAGCTTGTGGATATCTTTGCAGTTCTGCTTGTTATTTTGAAACAGTGGATATATATAGTGGTTAAGAACAGCACACCTAATAGCTTAGTCCTTGCATCCGATCTTGTACAGTAGATGCTGCAAGAGCAACTAACATGTGCCTATGCACATATGCTGCAGGTGAGCAGACACAGCATCTCCACCACTGACCATTTAAGGGTCTGGCACAAATGGTTTTATTTTTTGTTTCGGCTTACAGGCTGTCAGTCCATGGTGCTTGATTTCATGTAGACCCAAATGCAGAAGGACTCGAGTCCGAAAAAATGGAAAAAGCAAAGTCAGAAGCTGATACAGGACCAAGCAGCTGTCATCTTGTAGGGGCAACATTTGCTTGCCACCTGCAGGCAGCTGCTGTCGGTGGCAGCTGGCTCAACATGACCATTGTGGATGCCAAAAAAGTCAGTCCCAGCTGTAGCCACAGACGGCAGCCCATGATGGTAGTGATTCCCCATAGGGTCATCACCTTTCTCTAACAGAACTCTTACGCCTTTAACAGCTGTTTGTCAGGAAGAAATTCAACAGGTCTTCTCAGCAAAGAATTGGCAGAAATAATATCTCAGTACCAGGAAAAAAAAACTCATCACAGGATAGCTGACCAAAAGAACATCTGCTGTAGGTGCTGGCTGAAAGAAGGCAATGAGGTTATCCTGCCTCTGCCAAGTCCCTCTCCTCAGCTTTCCTGATGACAATCTTTAGAAGGGTCATAGGCAGAGATCAGGTAACATACCATGATCTAGAAAGCACTTTCATATTGTGACCATCAAAATCTATAAGCATAGACAATCTATAAACATTGTGACAATATGAATGGAAAAGAGGAGACTCTCAGCTATGCCTGGACACCAGTCCTCAGTAAAACCAACACTCTAAGAGCGCAATCCTAAACTAGAGTTGGGCTGGCATAAACTAAGCCAACAAAGTTTGGCCAACACAAGGGCAACAATAAAGCATTTATGACTCCGTACTCTCGGAGTCAGGGAGGATGGCTCACGTCCTCCGAGTGCTGCTGGCCTCTCTGACTCCGAGAGTGGTCATAACATACTTTACGGTGACCCTTGTGCTGGCCAAACTTTGCTGGCTTAGCTTACGCTGGCCTAACGCAGTTTAGGATTGCTCCCTAAGATTCAACCAGGAACAAGTTGAAACAATAAGTGCCTTTAAGAGGAAAGGAAATAGACAGCCAGGTGAAGGAATGGAGCAATTAGGTGATTGGGGTGGGGATTGATTAACAGCTGGTTGATTCAGAAAAGAGCCTGGCTATAAAAAAATATATCCTGTTGTTGTCTTAGCATTTAGATAGGAATAGATTCTGCTAGTAATAGATGTATTTGCCTTTACTTAGGGTTCTTTTGAGTTGTAGGAAGGAATATTTGCTTTACTCTGGTGATTTTATACAGCAGAGCATGATATTTGCTTCTAGGGAGCTTTAGTGTATTTAGGTGTTAGCTGAATATTTTTATTCCCTTGAGAAAGCCCTGCATAGTTAGGGTGAAACATTGGGACGCTATCTAGACTGTGAATGTGGCGTAAATACTCGAAATGAATTTCTCGCTAGGTGTTGCTTTTATATTGCTCTTTCTGATTGTTCTTCAGCCATTCCCTTAGTATTTGAGTATTCTCTTGGGAGGTATTACAGGACCAACAGATCAAGAGCTAGAACTAGCTGTGGAAACGAAGTGCACAAAGATTGACCCAAGATCAACCCGACATGGTATGGGAGGAGGAAGCTAGGTCCAATGTTTCTTGCTTTAAGATGCAAACTTTCAGACTGTAGACATGACGAAATGACAATTGAGCTGATTTTATGACTATGTGGAAAGAGCAAAGGGGAATTCCGTTCACAAGGTTGCACATGAGGCTAAGCTAGGATATTTCTTGAGAGAAGCAGAATGATGTGTAGGGATGTTTAGTATCATTTGCATAGCTGGGAGGAGGATGAATTCTTCAAGTGACAAGGATTCTTTTGTTCAGAGTTGAGCAGATAATGCCTTTAGCTGTCAGTAAGACTAATGGCCCAATCCTATACAGGCATGCCCCAGTATCTGCTAGGGTTCTGTTCCAGACTCCCCTGTGGGTATCTGTAACCACAGATACTAGAGACACCTTTTTCAAGATAGGGGAACATCAGTGGTTTTGCTGCAACAAGGTAAAAAGGGATTTGTTAAATGTTTCCCTAGCTTTTTAAGAGGCACCCCAGTAACTATGGTATCAGTGGATAACTGAAACTGTGAATACTGAATCAGTGGATACCAGGGCATGCCTATACATATTCAGCACTGGCAAATTGCTCTGTGCATACATTGCACAGAGTCAAGAGCTTATATTGCTAGGTGTAAAATTCCACTCCTTCAGAGAGGGTGCAAGCTAAAACATCTATGTAGGACTGAACAGCTCAGACAACACCGTTTTAAAGGCCATCCTAAAAAGGTTACTGTCAGGAAACATTTTTGGAATTACTTAAGATTACATAGAAAAAAGCCTTTGAAAAGCTTTCTTTTTCTTACTGTCCGGTCGGGTTAAGACACTGGCTGCTGAGAACATTATCCATTATGATGATCATTCTGAGGTCTTATGAATTTTCAGATGGCAATGTATGCAGGTGTGTTTCCTATTTTGTTCAATGGACAATGTTGTGCGGCATAGCAGGTGCACCTTTTCCTTGGACGCTGCTGTACATGCAAGAAAGTCACTGGTCTTTCTGAGGGTATGCTAGGCACTTATGCCAATTGTACTGAATAGATGAGAAGTATTGAAATAGGGCTCCCAGCCCCCCAAAGGAAAGCCATCTGGGCTAGGCCTTTGATGGGAGCAACCTTATTCCACAAAACACTCTGCTTTGAGTGTACGAGGAAGGACACAGAAGTTACAGACCTGCTTTGTGCCAGGGAGTCTCTTGAGCAGTAACTGAAATATCAAGAGAAGTTCTATTCTGCCACTAACAACGCAAAAATACACAAAACCCTGTATGAATCCCTTGCGATCCAGGAAACCTTACTTTACTGTGCCACCCACGAGTGGCAGCATGTTCCTCTTCCCTGGCCTGATACGCCAGGTACCAGATTACATTGTAATCTTATATGTGCAACCATAATGAAGCCCAATATAACTGCTTATTGTTTCATCACAGCAGGTAATTGGGATGGTTATCATGACACTAGTGTAATATTGTGACGCGAGACATTGCGATAGCATCATGAGCAGACTCAGAACATCATGCAAGGAACATGCTAGTATACTATAAAACAGCCACTTCACTCGTTACTGCATTGTGAAAAACAGGATAGCACAAAAATGGGCCCCAAAGAGGCGTGGCTGGACATGACTCAGATATGGCTCTTCTTAAAAGCATTTTAGAAACGATAAAATGCCACATTGACATAAAAACACATGTACTGTACATTATGTGCACATTACTGGTGTGTACAAATTTTTGTTTGCACATTAACTGGGTGAGGGAAAGGCGGGTGGGAAACAGGTCCAGACCTGGGAGTGGGGAGAAGATGGCAGCAGACTCTGCCATAAAACCTTACGTTCTCTCCATGGCTGGGCCAACCTGGGCCTTCTGTGCCTGCTAAATAGCAGGTGCAGATCCAAGGAGATGCGTTAGGGCCACTGGAGCTTTACCTGGAGTAAGGGAGCAAATGCTCCCTTTCCATGAGGACAGTCCGGTGGCTGACCTGGCCTCATAGGATTCAGTCTCAGTGCCACTGTTCCTCCAGGTACGGGGCAGCTGAGGCTTGGACTGACAGTCATCAGAACTGGCTAACACTCAAACGCTCAAAAGTCAAGAAATGACAAATTTGTGAGACTCCTGCCGACAGTTCCTCTGCCCAGATTCTGCCCAGCGATTTGTGGCCTCACTTTTGTAGCTACAGATCTGTGTCAGGAGTCTTAGAAAACCGTAGTGTAAAGAAAGCTGTATTTATGTTAATCTAATACAATGTTGAAGCTTCCTGAGTAGGTAATAATTTTAACATTAATTTTTTGTTTCCTGCTGGATCATGTATGCATAAAAAGCCTTTGATCAGGCTGCAACTTTCATCTTACGAGAAGACGTTCAGCATTTTGTTTCACATCCTGTTTCCAGGCGTAACAAGCTAGATATTTTTGGGAAGCCCACAAACAGAATGTGGCGCCAGCACCGTTCTCATGTTGTTTGTCCTCCAGCAACTCCCATTCAGAAGGTGCACTGCTTCTGAGCCTGGAGGTTCATTTTAGCACAACTGTTCATGAATCTATCCTCTTTATTTGTTTCTGTTCCCCAGCTCAAATCATCTGGCCACCACCATATTTTGTGGCATGTTGATTATGCACTGCAGGAAAAAGTGCTTCCTTATGTCTGTACTGCATTAACTACCAACAAATTTTTTCTTGCAGGGAAAGTGCTCTACTCTCTTGATCATTGTGGTTGTTCTTTTTTTTGCACCTTCTCAGCTGTATCATATTCTGAACAGAGACTTCCAAATGCAGCCACACCATAGATTTACATAAAAGCCTTAGCCCTGTACAGATATTATCAAACCCATAGAGACTCTCCGTGATTAGACAACATCATCAGCATGTCAGTAGTTCACTGCATTCCATTTCTCCACTGCCAAATGTTCATAGTTTTGCTCCCCGCCACTTCACAGTGGGAATGTGAAATGCAAATAAGCAAATACTCTCCCTGTGGAGGAGATAAGCATATGGTTTGGAAAACTGAACCTACTGGCATATTGTTGCCAGCACACACAATCATTTTAAATAATAGCAAAAACTAAATAGGTTTACCTCTTAGGGCCCAGTGACACGGTACCTGAGATTGTATCTCCCAGTGTTCTAATTATTTTTAAAACTGCAAGAGCACCACGTTTGATCTATGCAGTGGTGCTGAGGGAAGCCCCTAATGCTAACCACCCCTCCCCCTACTGATACAGCCATGCTAACAGAGCACATGCTGCATCCCATGGTAAGGGGCAGTCACAGAGGTCTCCTAATGGTAAGGGGAGACTTTCATTCTCTTACCCTGGGGAAGCCTCTGTTGTCCCCCATGGATCTCAGATTCTCAGATCTGTGCCAGTTGTTTTGCTTGTGCAGAACAGAGGCAAGTAGGAAATGGGGGAAGGGTCCTGGTGCATGCTGGTGCCAGCAGGATCTACTCCCTACCCTGCTCCTCCCACTTCCTACACCAACTTACCTAAACTCCTACCGGTAGCCGGGTAGCAGCAATGGGCCACCAATGCTGTTGCCATTTGTGTCAGTGCTTTCGAAATGGATGTCAGTGGCATATGCAGCTCATTATTGTACGGCCACTTACAGCAGCAGAACCTCTATTCTGCTGTTATAACTCTTAGTTATGATAGGGTTCCTAATCCTTTTCCCCGCACCAGTTTCCTGACCTATCACTTTCCCCTCCCCTGTTGCTATTTGCTTTTCTGGGAGAAAAAAAAAATCCAAGTCTCTGTATTTTTCTCCCTGTAAGTCTAGAAAAGTATTTACATTGGGAAAATGAAATGTGGGAAAGGGTTAAACAAGCTCTTCCTTTAGTGCTACCACTCTGATCAAATTCAGATTCTCTCAGAGCTGTCACACTGCTCAAACCCAGATCCCCCATTGCTAGTTTTAAATAGAAATTAAAACATTGGAGATCCATAATGAGATCTTCCAGTAATGTATAGTTTGGCCCTTAAGTTGCCTTTTGTTAATAGGAAGTCTGTTGATGTAATAAGAGAGAGAATTATTTCATTTTAAAAAAAAATTCCACCCATCCCAGGGATGCTCAAAATAGCCTACATGGTACTTCCTCCAACTATTTTATCTTCAAAATAATCTTATCGGGTAGCTTAGACTGAGAGTAACTAGCCAAAAGTCACCCAGTGAACTTGCAACCAAGTAGGGATTTGATGTTGGGAGTTCAAGACTGCGCAACGGAGTGAGCTCCCATTGCTTGCCCCAGCTCCTGCCAACCTAGCAGTTGGAAAGCACCTAAATGCAAGTAGATAAACAGGGACCACTTCCGTGGGACGGTAACGGCATTCCGTGCGCTACGGCGTAGAATCATGGCGGCCACATGACCACAGAAGCTTGTCCTCGGACAAAACGCCAGCTCTACAGGCTTTGAAACGGAGATGAGCACCGCCCCCTACAGTCAGTCACGACTAGACCATTCGGTCGTGGGGAAACCTTTACCTTTATCTAGGGATTTGAACCTGGAACTCAGTGGTCCTAGAGCTGAGGTTCTCAAACGTTTTAGACCGGGACCTACTTTTTAGACTGGAACTTGTGTCGGGACCCACTGGATGTCATTATCTGGCTGGTTATGTCTGGAAACAGGCTGTCAATATGTAAACGCCTCCACCAAGCAATTTCTTCAGTGGAACTTCCCTGAACTGTTTGCTTACTTCAGCTTTCCTTTCCACATGTGGTTTGATTCCTGCCAGTAGCGGGACTGAAGAGAGGTATTTGCAGTAAATACCTTGTGGAACACACAAGCAGGGGTAGAGGAAAGAGGAAAGCCCTGTGATGAACGTGTGAGGTATTATCAGCTGTATGGAAACTTTCCTTCATTCTAAAGAGAATATGGAAGATTTAGAATTTCCTTCGGAAAACAGCTTACATGAGACAGCTGCCTGAGCAGAAAGAGTGAAGCATGTGTTATTAGTTAAGAGATTTCCAACTTGTGTCTTCGATGTATCCTGTACTGGCTGTAGAAGTAACCAGAAAGGCATAAACAAAAATGTTATTTGGGCTAAGTGGTACAAGTGATCACTGTCTGGTGAGGTTCTCAGGAAAGCAGAACACCAAAGTGATCTCTGTATTTTAAACTCCAGGGATGACAATACAGTTTCAGACAAAACACATTTTGTACTCGGTTACTCAGAAGTAATTGGCAGACTGTGTTGGCATTCAGTCGCATTCAAAAAAAACTTAAGCAAAAGCTGTCACTTCAAAAGGGGCAACCTCAACTTCTCATACTTGTATTTTACCAGAAATGGCCAAAGACTTGTAAAGCTGGAAAGGTCATACCAACATGAAAGATGTGTCTTATAAAGCTCTCAGGATCTTCTGACCTTTTCTTCTCATCTTTACAGGGACTACCTTCATAATACCAGAACAATCAATGTGGGTGCGAAATGCAGTTCAGATGCTCGCGTCAGTTCACTCCAACATTTGAATCTGTCACTAGGTCAGATTGAGAAGCAAATTCCCACATGGAGAAATATGCGCTTTTCTTTAATGCGTACAAGGCTCTTGACATGCTTTGTCAGTTCATCGAAATGTTTCTCCCCATGCCCCACCTCTACTTCCTGGGCAGAGGGAGACCAGGGAGAGGGCGGAACTAGGGGAGGGACAGGTCCAGAGGGGGGTGGAACCAGCGGAGGCCTCCTCCGCCAAATCCTATCCCCTCTTCGGGGCTTGGTAGCCCAACATGGGGCTTGTCAAGTCTGCACCAGTGAAATACTTGGTGCTGACTTGAGAAGCTCATCTGAGCAGGCTGGGCCATTACTCGGAGTAAGAGGACAGATGTCCCCTTCCCCACAGAGACCTTCAGCCTGCTTGTATCCTGCACAGGATGCAGTGGCGGCATTTAGCACCCACTGCTTCTGTGCAAATAGGATTGGCCTCTTAGATAAAAAAGCAACACACGCACACATTATTTTTCTCTCATCCACTAACCTACCACGAAAAACCACCACTAACCTACCACCAAAACAAGATGGGCTTTTTGTTCCTTTATGGAAAAGAACCAAGCATCTGGGGTGGGTGGGTTGATGAAGGGGAGTACTTCCTCACAGGTCCTTCGACCAAGGAACCCAAAAACCTCAGTGTTCCATTTGGAGAGGCGGTGGGTGGGTGGTGGAATTAAGGCCAACTGAAACCATATGCCATTTTTATGAAACGAGGTACTGATGCACCAAGACTACTGGGAGATCATTTACAGCCTTACCGGAACATGCATCTGGTACTGATTGTTTCCCAAGCCATTGAGAAGCTATATGGAAAACAAACTAGAACTTACGAGCAATTTTTATTTATTTTTTGGTCAGTGAATTGCAACGTGGAAAAGGGGCAGAAAATGTAATATGTTCCATGTCGATTGCCCCGCTGACCATAAACATCAAAGCAGCTGGCAAGAATGCAGGGAGCTATTTTGTTCCTTAGGGGCATCACTAAGAAATACAGGTTATTCTAAAACACGGAGCAAGTGAAACAAAACTTTTATTTCAACGACCCAGTGTTTAAAATGCAGGCTGCCACCTTTTGAATTGGGTGTTAAACACCAGTTAGTTCTAATAGTAGTGTTCTGTCACTTCCTATGTTTATTATAAACGGTAAAGCTCTTATTCAAGCTGTTTGTTTCCACTACTTATTTCCATTCCCCACCTTGTAGTTCCACCTGCAGTTCTACTGAATTCATAGATCTAAATGGGTAGGCATCTAGCTAAGGACTCACTGCATCCACTCCATGAAACTTTAGGCAAAGGTTTCCTACAGAAAATGAGAAACTGGGTCATCCTCTTGACCTTTTCAGTATAACCTTTCCAAGAGCTAGTTGTAGCCCCATGCTTTGGACAGCTCTTCACTGGTATGTCAGAGGGCCATCTCTCCTTTCTCCACAACCTCACCCCAACTGGGACGGGTGCCAGCATTTCTGCAAGGAGGCTAGACTTTGCTGATCACATGGTTTACATACATTTTTGCACGTAGGAGCTACAGCAGTTAGCCAAAGAGGTGTTTGGAAACATGTGCAGACTTCAAGGGAACTGGGTGGGCCCCACAAATTCTTTCCTGCATATTAAGAGACCTGCGCAGCTGTCCAAGTTAAAAGATATATAATATATAAACTAAGAAGCAACCTACAGTATATACACCCCAACTCTTCATTTTCTATTTGCATCAGACCCAAGAATAGGCCAGCACATAAGCATGCTTTGTGCAGACTGTGGGCTTGTTCAGATAGTACAACCCTGCACTCCCAGACTTTCCCCTTAATTACGAAGGCAACAGACATAGTAGCACAATATCCTATTCACCATAACAGAGCAGGAAGTGCCTCGCTATAAGTAAAGGGAAAGTAGCCTGCTTTCCTTCATGTCACAGGAGATGTGTGTTTAGGCACTGGAGAGGATGAGTTCACATCACATCCTAAATTTTTGTTTTAAATGTAAGGATTCACAAAACAGGAGGACATGGCTATAGGGGGAGGGAGTAGCCTTGCTGGTGATGGCCACCTTTTCAAAGGGTTAAATGAGTGTTCTTGTACTTCAGTAGTACAGCAGGGAAGCACTTAGTCTGTTAAGAAATAAAATAAATAAATGAAAAATTAAAATAATTCACAAAAATGCATACCTGGAAAGGAGACAAGGTGTGACATGATGTTTAGTAGTGTTGTTTCACTGTCCAAGAGATGCTTATGATGCTGATGTAACCATATTTCTGTAGCAGTAGAAATAGCTACATAGATGCATTAACTGGAGAAAGTATCACTTCTCTGGAAGATTACTAAGATTGACAGCCCAATCCTAAACAGCATCAGCATAGCAAGGCCGGCTCAGTAGGGCTGCATGCTAAAGCCATTAGGAGGCAGCTACAGCACAGCACAGGGCAAGGGGAAGTTTTCCCCTTGCACCCGGGTAAGCCCCAGCCAGCCCTATGGGGCTGCTTGGATTTGCACCTGCAGGCGCAGGTCAATGTGCTCAGCAGCCGCCCGAATAGGGGCCACCTTGGCCAGAGATGGAGTTTAAGATTCAGCACTATGGGGGTCTGCCACCTCCGTTGCCGCACACTGCGCCACCCTGCTATGTCCCTGGCACGCCTCTAGAACACGCTTCACGACATCCTGTGCCAATCAAGCACCGCTGGCGCTCGACCAGCGCACAACTGGTGCAGCCGAAGGGCGTGGTTGCCCCCGAGCGCTGGCACTGCTGCTTGCGCCAGTCCAGCACCCAACTCTCTGGTGCAGATGCACCGGACGGCACATTTGCGACAGCACAGGATTGGCGCAAGAGCCGATACAGGATTGCGCTCTGAGAGATATTCATATGATCTGTTACTTTTAGGTTTACAATTCATTAACACAATGGGCAAAGTGAAAGTTCTGCCAAGAGAGGAGAACAAATAGAACTCAAGAAAACCTTGCTTTTCCCACCTCTATAACGACTGCTATGTATAAGCTTTTCACTATAGATCAGGCGTCTCCAGAGTCTGGCCCAAGGGCCAGATCCAGCACCTGCCTGCTCTGTCCCCTGTGTGAACAGTTCTTACCGTTCCAGATAAGGCGCATGGCGTACTGGGGTGGCAGCCCCCAGAAGCGCTGTCCGCAAAGAGCTGTAGTCAGGGTCTTCACAAGCATCCCCAGTGGAAAGGTAAGAGTCAGTCACACTGGGGTTGCTTTACAGTGATGCTGTAGATCAGTGGTGGGTCGCGATGCACCAGCCTAAAGAGCATCGCCCCGTTTCACCTTAAGGGGCGAGGAGAGGGAGGAAGCAGCAACGCAATCCCTAGGATCGCACCACTGTTTTGGCGGGGGGGGGTGGTGGTCCCATGCCTACCTTACAATTGTGCTGGTCCCCAGGGGGTGCAGGGAACCCCAGGAAAGCCTCAGCAGGACTGCCCAAGCCTCTGTTTTAGTCAAAATTGTGATTGCAAGCCACTTCCAGTTTCGCTGTAGCCAGTAGCCAGTAGCATTGCTAGATGGGGGTCAAACACAGGCAGCTGTAAGAGCCAAGCAGCTGTGTAGTGCAGGCCCGTGTTTGCTTGCTCAGAAATAAGTCCTACAAAATTCAGTGGGGCATATGTTTTCTGCTTGTTATTTATTTCAAACAGGAGTTCAAACTTCCTTGTGCCATTTTCTTTCAGTACAACCAGTGGAATTAGTTGTAATTTTTGTTCACACCCAAAACTTACTAACAAAAAAGCGGCCCTGTACAAAGAAAAGCTGGCAGACTCGTATTGCTTTGCTATAAATTCCTTCTCGAGTTCTAAGTTGGAAACCTCTGCTTTCCTGGCTTCAGTTGCCAACGTTCCTTCTGTTGCTAAAAGACGACTATCTAGGCATGGCAAATAAGATTAAGCCAAAAAGATCTCCAAGCCGACAGGTGAGAATGCAGGTTATAAGGCCCATTAGTTTCTTCAAAACAAAGGACTCTTTTGGATACATTTTCTGAACATTTATAGGTCTGGATAATAATTTCCAGGAAATCAGACCAGTTAGATGGGGAGGAATGCTCCACTCCTAAAAATGCCTAGACTGTGACTGATCGCTTCTATGCTCACCCAACCCCACCCTTCAACAACACATAGATAGCAGGACAACCAAGTTGCAATCTGGGTGAAGCCATGAAATAACTATTCAATAACTATTTTAATCAGTGAAGCCATGAAATAACTATTTCAGGGTGAATTCAATGCTTATCACAAACTCAGTAACCCGCATTGTGACATGTGTTCAATATCCGTGCTTCTGTGTATCTTGGAACCAAATTCCTTCATGCTGCTTCAGAACTTCAGAAGGTTGGTTTGTGGGCCAAACTAACCAGGACATTATCCTCCCTCCCTCCCTCCACCCATTCTCTCTCTCTGAGAGATGTGCAGAAAATATCAGCAGCAGGGCTCAGTCATAAACGTGGCTTAGATGAAGATCAAATTCTTGGTTGTGGCAGAGACAACAAGCTCCCAAGTCTCAGCTTATTTTGTATGCTTATATTAGGCCAGTGGTGAAGCTAGGGGGGATTACAGCCCTAAGTGCTGCAAGTAGCCACTCCCTCTCCTTTCGTAGCCATTGGTAGCCAACGTAACCTCTGTTTTGCTCTCGCTACTGGGAATGGCCCCAAAGAGGAGGGGGAGCAGCTGCTAGCAAGATGTAATGCTGTGATCCCCCTCTAGGTACAACTCTGCCTTAGGCACACTGGATGGGTGTCACATTAGATGGTTGTGTATGTGCATTTATGGGGTGGGGTGATCCCTTTAAAATATATGTAACTAGAGACTTGATGCTTTCCTACTCACATACACTTTAAAAAAAATGTGCCAAGAAAATTCTTGTGGATGCATATCTCATCTGACGTAGCACATGTGGATTTTTGTATTCTGATCTGCATAACCATGCAGACAGACACACATGTGCGTGGACACACACACACAAAGTAAGGACTGTCCCTTGCAATCTTCCCATGGAAACCAGGAAAGGGTGCCCTGCAGCTGTGTCCTCCAACACGCCCCTCCTTCCAAGACTGAAGTATAACTATCGGGTGAAGAGGAAGGCGGAATTTTAATTAACCTATTAACAAAAATAAAAAGCTGGCTAAGCCATTGCGCAGCTACTCTTTCACTCCTACTCAGCCAGGGGTCATGGCTGTGGCGCTCAGGCACCCCTCAGGGCACGGGAAAAGTTTCCTGGTTGTATTCACATACCGTGCACAGCATAAAAGGGTGGGTGTGTGTGTGTCGGGAAATCAGCTTTCCAGTTAATTAGCAATATGATCAGACAGTGAAACAGACAACTAAGCGGTTCAGGAAGTCATCAAGGTCATTGCTGAGCTCTAACAATACATGCACAAGGATGCTAGGCCAGGATGCTCAGCAAGCACACTGAGGACATTTTTTAATGGGCTCAGGGCTTGGGCAAAAATGCAGGTCAAGAGTATACAGAACAATTTAGATAGGCCCATTCTAAGCAAGCCTCGTCTCAGTGGTGCTTACCAGTATATGCCTACATGGGCCTCTCCTGCTGTCCTCTACAAGCTCCTTGGCATTGTTTTTAAGTTGCTAGCCAAAAGAGCTCCCTGAGTTTGTTACAGAAGGCCTCCCTCAGTCGAGAACTATACAGAGCTAACACAAAACAGTGGTCTAGTTGCCATCTTTTTCCTAGCTGCCGGCAAAGTTCCAATACTATTAATAGCTATACAAGGTTGCCAGCTTCTTCATCTCTTGGCGAAAAGAGATGAAACTTTTAATTTTCTTTTAACTTTCACCTGTGGTTAAAAATTGTGTTAACAAGCAGAAATTCAGCTGACATTTTTCAACTGCTCTATATGCATGTCAGAAAAAAACCTTCATCCCTTGATTTATTTTTTTTCTGCTTGCCACTTACTAGATAGGGATGCCCACCCTGCTTTCTAGGCTCCTGGATGCCTCCTAATAAGGCAGTATGTTACACCATTGTGAGTAACCTATCAGGTGGGCAAGGAGTAGCCATTACCCAATTTTCTAAGAAAATTAAACAAATTTATCCCTGAAGATAGAAGGGATTACGAAGGGGAAGCCTTCAAAAGGTTTGACTATAAAGTCAGAAAATTAGTCAGAAAATTCTGCCTGGGGAACACTCAGTAAATTTAATAAATCAGGAGATTTGAATAAAATAAGTACAGTTAAAGTCATCTAAGCCAGTGACATCTAGGGCCATCCACTATCTTGCAGCCTAACCTACCACACAGGATTGTTAAGATAAAATTGGCCCAGGTAGGGGAGAAATTGGCAGGGAATTGAGAAGTATGCTGCCCTGAACTCCCTGGAGGAAGGCTGGCATAGAAATGTAACAATAATAAAGAATATTATTCTGTACTCTATGGTGATAAAGCACACCAGCAGGGATTGGAAGGCAATGATAAAGTAGGAATTCATGCAAAACAAAAGTGCTCAGTGTAATCCTTAGTACAGATGGGCAGCCCAATCCTATGCTGGACTCCTCCGACAGGATGGAGTCTGTTGTTGATCGTCCCACCAGCCTCCCAGCACCAGCACCAAGACAGGCACTTGGCAGGACAGAAGGAGGGGGAGGGCAAAACAGGAGGGGAAGGGGTATATTGGGTGGGAGGAGGATGGATCAGGCCCAGGAGGGGAAGGGGAAGGCAGAGGAGGCCTGTGCCATATCCTGTCCCCTCCCCTCCTGAGCCTGAAAGCCCAACCCAGAACTGCTTGGAGTTGTGGTAACAGGTTTGCTGGCACAGATCCAAGTATCCCCATAGAGGCTGCAGGAGCTTTACCCAGGATAAGAGGATGAAGGTCCCCTTACAAGAGACCTCCAGCAGCCTTTGTTCCTACACTGGATATAGCAATGGTGGCACCGGCACCACTACACCACAATGTGGGAATTTGCTTAGGATACTAAGTCTGTGATCCTTTGAGTGTTTCTCTATCACTCATATTGTTCCTGATCAGGTGAAATACATTGAGGATCAGCTTCAGGACGATTGCGAGTTGCTGCAACCAGTGGCGTTCCTATGGGGGGGGGCAAAACACTAAGAGTTGCAGGAGCCTGACCTCTGAATCGCTCTGGAGGCAAGGGAGCAGGACCACATTACACAGGCGTTCAGGCTCCCCCAACTCTTCATGTTCCCCAATACCCCGTAGGAACACCACTGGTTGCAACATTCAGAAGCCCTCCACAACACGGTTTCTATAAATAGAGAGAGCAGAGAAGTAATTATACATGCTTCCCTCACAGAACTGGTGCAGGAATTAATTCATGTTTGTAAGGTAGTTTTTGAAACAGAAAGCACCGTTTAGAGAGGTTAGCATTATTAATACTAGAAACAAGTGGAATTTGGCATTGTTAATTGTTCATTTCCACCAAAGGCTCCAGATTTGTCCCCTACACAAGTGTTGCATTTGTGCACCATAGATTATGTAGTTTGGTAGTTCAGTAGCCATGAGAGAGAGAGAGAGAGAGAGTACGTGTATGAGTAATGACTACCAAAAGTTTCAAGTCGGGTTCCAAACATGATAAAACAGTATTTTATTCAAATGTCAGTGGCAAATCTTTATAGACTATTTTACGGAAGTTTCAAATTCAAGTAAGCTCAGTTTATATTGCCTGTATCATACAGAGGCTGTGAATTGTCTAGGATAGTAGCCTGCTGAAGAGTATAAAGAAAGCCAGTCAACCCTTCCTTTTCACCACCTGACCTTTCATGAGAGAGACAGCCCTGCTAAAGAATGCATTGGATCACTGCCAGAGCTGGTTTCAAAAATGAAAGGTGCAGGGGCTTAAGCCTGTCTGGAAATCATTAATGTACGCTGAAAGCCCTCCCCACTTACCCTGGATGAATAGGATCTGGTTGTGATTACTTAGTAGTGGATGAAGGATTTTGCTATACATGCGCAAAAGCATATTGCTAGACATTGCACAAATGCACAGGAATATGATGTGTGTCCTGGAATTGAAAATGGGCTCAAGGGTTGGTTTTATTGCTACAGCTAACTACAAATAATAACAAGAATTATAGCAGTAAGAGGAGCATACCGGAGAAAAGAGTTAAGCCTTCCTGCACCTTGTGACTTACTGCTCCACAGGAGCTTGCTATATGCAGTTTTCACTATTCCAGTCCTGGAAATAAGTCTGAATAGAGAGACGCACATGAAGCAATGGACTGGGGCAGAGGTTTTCAAACTGGGGGCTCTGCTCCTTTGCCTTTAAGGGGCGGGGGAGGGTGGAAGGCAGTAATGCGATCCCCAGGATCGTGTCACTGCCTGCAGCAACAGCAACTGTGATTGGCTTACCTGTCGCAGCTCTGGGGGTTGCGTACTTCCTGCATGGAAGTGGGTTGTGAATGCTTTTTTTTCTTTATTCTGACATTTGGGGAGTGCTGTGGAGGCTTCTGCAGGGCTCCCCACACCACCATCACCCCAGGAGTCAATCACAGGTAAACCAATTGCAGGCCGCTGTTGCCCCAGGCAGTGACATACTCCTGGGGATTATGTCGCCACCTTTGCCCCACCCCACACACACTTACAGCAGCTGAAACTCTCCCTGAGTGTTGGAAAACCGCTGGACTGGGGGGAGGTAAAATGCAAGAGAAGACAGGACCCGTTACCCCTCTTACATATATTCCTTTCGTTGTTAAAATAGCGCACACACTGATGTTCCTCACTTTATAGAAGAACGGAAAAGGTAAAGGTTTCCCCACGACCAAATGGTCTAGTCGTGACCGACTGTAGGGGGCAGTGCTCATCTCAGTTTCAAAGCCTGTAGAGCCGGCGTTTTGTCCAAGGACAAGCTTCCGTGGTCATGTGGCCGGCATGACTCTACGCTGTAGCTCACGGAATGCCGTTCCCTTCCCACCAAAGTGGTCCCTATGTATCTACTTGCATTTAGGTGCTTTCGAACTGCTAGGTTGGCAGGAGCTGGGACAAGCAACGGGAGCTCACTCCGTCACACAGTCTTGAACTCCCTACCTTCCGGTTGGAAAGCCCAGCAGCAGCGGTTTAACCCGCTGCGCCACCACGTCCCAGTGATAAGAACGGAGCAGACATGTAAAAAGGAACTATTTTGTCCCTATCACAACTACTGTGGCCCTAAAGATCCAGTTTAATTCTCTGTCTGAAGCTCAAGCCAGTGCAATAGTAAATCACACTGTAGTAGAATAGTACTAGTATAGTGTAATAGTACTAGTACACACTGTACTAGAATAGTAAATCAAGAGTAAATCATACTGAGTAGACTGGCACTTACTCCCAAGTATCTGTGCATACAATCACATATATGCAGCCCACATTCTCTGTGTCTTTTGGAAATAAATTAGATTGTGTTTGATGGGATAAACGGCGTTCAAAGTAAATGGGTGTAGAATTGCAGCCTTAATCTACTGAGTGCATATTTCAGGACATCAGGAAAGTAAAATAAGGTATTTATAGCAGTGGTAGAAGAGGAAGGCAGGAAGTAGGAAATTGGTAGAGGGAACTTGGAAAGTATAGATGGGGCCAAACCACAGCACTAGGCCTGGAACGTTTCCCCCCAGAGGGGATGCAGCAATGTCACGGAGAATGGTTGGTTTAACCCAGATATCCGCTTGGCGCTCCAACTCGGTTACCTTTCCATCCGAAGCACTTCCCCTCTTGCACAGTCAGGTAGATGTATTTATTTTTCTCCATCTGGTGGTTTTCCTCTGTTCTGCCATCAATAAATCTACTCCTCTGTATTGTTTTAACTGCTTAACTGCTGAAACAAGCCTGCTAGTCATAGACAAGCAATGTTCATTTACACAAACCTTGACAAAACAAGTATTTAGGAAGCATGCATATCTGGGTAATGCCAGCGATTATTTGTGGCATTTCCTCTTAAGTTCTCCACTGGGACAGAAATTTAAAAGGTGGTGGTGTCCTCTGACCCTTCATATACTCGATTTCCTGCCTTTAGCACTACAGTTCAGGGAAAACCATATTGAATGCTGCAAAATTCTGAGCTTGTGAACAATTTCAGTGAGGTGGTGTAAACTGTTAAGCACTACTCATGCAGCCACTGTTATTGTAAGGTGAGCACACACACACACATTGTCGTAATCATAGAACAGTTTGCAGCAGCTTTTCAGTTATAGCACGTCATATGTAGACACAAAACAGTTACGGTGGATCAGATTTCCACATTTCCAGGACAAAGGTTCTACAGCCTCTATAGCGCAGGAACCACAAAATATCTTCATTAATATAGTTAATTCTTATTATCCTCTAGGGCAGTGGTTCCCAAACTGTGGGTCAGAAGCCACGAGTGGGTCACAAGCCAATTTCAGGTGCAGAGCCGTCCCTGGCTCGCAGTGCACCTGGGGGCGGAGCAACTTCACTGCGCCCCCTGAGCGGCCATCCCACCCCCATGCGTTGCCCTCCTCCTTGTGCCTGGAATCACTCCATTAAGGAGTGATCCAAGCACAAGGGAGGGCGGGGGGGGAAGCGTGCAGGTTTCCCTGTGCCTCGCCACTGCTGGCGCCCATCGCGCTTGCCACTCCCCGCAGCACCCTCCCTCTGTTCAGATGGATTGCGAAGCACCTAGAGTAGCCATATTGAAAATATGGGAAGATGGCATGCCAGAAAGGGAGAGGGCTGTGTGATTGTTTTGCTTGAGTCAAGGTTGTAGATAGGCTTTTCCTTTCTGATTCACTTGGCTATTGGAAAATGGTTGAGAAATAACCCAATTTATTGCTGCATTCTCAGAAAGGCAGCAGGCTCTGGTGTCACAATGACACCACTTCCAGCCATGACATCACATCTGGTGGGTCCCAGACAGATTCTAAAAAGTGGGTCCCAGTGCTGAAAAGTTTGAGAACCACTGCTCTACAGTTAGGTTCCTGGAAATCCTCGTGGATAGTGAATTCACAAATAACATATCATTGATCCTGCAAGGGGTCCCTTATCTGCCATCAGAAGAATCCAGCAGAGACTCTGAGGAAGCCAGCAGAGTGCAGCAAGAAGTGCCAAAAGATCTCCGAATGCTGCAGGGACCTTCCAGAGGCTGCAGGGATCTTCAGAATGGCACCTGCAACCAGCATGGACCCCTTAAACATGGCCGGTGGATGCTTCTGCCAGCCATTTTAAAGGGGTCAGCACTGGTCACAGGTACCATTTTGAAGGTCCCTGCATAGTAGATAACAAGGACAGAGGTGCAGATAATGAGGACAGTAGCAATTCTGCCCCGCACAGATAAGCGAGGTCACAGATAGCGAGGTTGCATATAAAGAGGATTGACTGTAAAATGCCATTCTTGTTTGTCCCCTAGGCTTCTATCTGTGTGTGTGCATTGACAGCACTGATACCTAGACCCATTCCCCCTCAGTTTCTTTGGAAGACTGATAATTACTATTAACACAATGTAAGTGGTTAATAATTGGTCCAAAATAATTTGCTAGGGAATCAAGCCTTTAATACTCTGTCATTCTTTTGAGGTCATGCTATTTTCCTGCTATCTATAAGAGAGGTGGAACATCATAAGGAAGAGGACAACATAAGGAAGAGGTGGAATCCCTGAGAATTGAGAAAGGAGTTATCTTTTTGTTCTCTTCTTATCCTGTATGGCTGCAATCTTTCACACATTTCCCTGGGAGTAAGGGTCATTGAACGCTTTGGGACTTACTTCTGATATACATGCATAGGCTTACAGCATAACTTAAGTGTATTGATTTATAGCATAACCCTTATTCTATAAATCAATGAGCTCCAAGTTTCAATGAAGAACAGAAATCCCTATTGCAACACATCAAAATAATTCCTCACAGTGTGTTTCCGTCAAAGAAAATGGGAGCCCTGCATTTTTAAGCTGCCTGGACACCCAAAAAGCGGTCATGGATGTTGTTTCTGCCTTTTGCAGTTGCCCCAATACATCCTGCTTGCTTCCCTTTCATGAATGCAGCATGCTAATTCTTTTCAGCCTAGTTTCCCCACAATTAGGTCTGCACCACTTTCAGCCAAATGTGCTCTTTCCTCAGGATCCTGCTAGAGAACAGGCATTCAGGAGTTCTTTCTTTCTATTCCGTTTCTTAAAAGGATTACTTGAGTGAGATTAGTGCTCATGAAAATGAAAGCAAGACAACCAGGGCTAGAGCTTGTGTAGTGTTAGATAAACATCATATAAAGCTACTAGACGGCCACCAGGCCTCAGTGCTAATCTTTGCTCCAGCTTGAGACTTCCTGTGCATCCTAGGAAACAAATAGCATCTGATGATTTTGTAAGGCAGACAATATGCAGGAACTTTAACAACCCTCTGATATAGGTCACAGAATTGCTCGTGATAATAGTGGAATATCCACAAAATAGCCTACCTCTAAACCTAAATGTCAAACTCATTTCAGGTAGTGGGACAAATAGCATTCATGCACCTGCTGAGGGCTGGAAGTGACATCATTAAGCAGGAAGTGACATCATTAAGCAGATGATGCACTTGGTTCTCACATAGAAACTCATTAGCTGCGAATGACAGAAGAGAAAATGTGTAAATCTAGTTCATAATTTCAAGATATGAGAGACTCCAATTATGAGGCTGGGAGAGCCCAATTATAATGGGAGCCAGATAAATTGTTTTTGGGGGCCACATCTGGCCTGCAAGCCTTATGTTTTACACGCTTGCTCTAAGGCCATGGTCAAGGTAATTTTTTAGAAATAGGTAAGGCTTGAGCATGGGAATAGATGGCTGCCATCGGTCTTTTGTCTCTGTAATATCTGGCTTCTCTATACATATCAAAAACTGAATAAATATATTGTTCAGAAAAAATGAGGGATGCAAGCTTTAATCGTGCATCTCAGTAATCAGAAATTAATTTTACGGAGTCAATTAGTGAGAGCCTATTTGAATTAGTCAAAGTTAATTTTTATTAGACGGGACTGCATGTTCATTATCGTATGCTCAGTGTAAGTCAATTCTGAAGCAAAGTATTTCCAAAGTATTTGTAATGTTAATATTTGTGTGTCCAAACAGTTACTCGCGTATGTCTCCAAGAGCTGATCATGCGATCCTTTCCACACATCAAGCTGCAGTAAATCCTACTTTGCCACTAAGCGTATTCTTGACAGGGAACAACCAACCAACTCCAAACAAGCAAACCTGTATGATGCACATGCCCACTAACAGATATCGCATTCTCCATTTACATTGTTAGTGTTTTTAGAAACATACCCTCACTTTGTGAGCCTCACTAATCACAGATAATGCAGAGCTGCAATCTCAAATTCTACTGCTGCTTATGGAAAATTGAACCAGCAAAAGGAATTTTAGAAACCTGTCTGTGCTGGTGAGCTTGAACATTCCTATTGATTGAGCTTGGCAATCCAATCAACCCATAGACCAGAGATCCCCAAACTGTGGCCCACAGGCACACAGCCCACCGACACACATTGACCAGCTCACTGAGCCCAATGACATAATTACTGTGTATTAGCCCTCACTCTTACTTTTCTCCTAGCCCCTGCCCCCCCCACTACATATTTTCTTCTCCTGCTGGGCTGGGTCGTGCTCTCTGATCCTGATCATCTATGGGTCTCCTTGGACCCATGCCAGCTAATTTGTTAGCGTAATTTCAAGCAGAGGAAGGGAACAGGCTGGGTTGGAATATCAGACATAGAATCAGCGGCGTCATGCTGCCGGAACGCTGGGCGGGAGGAACGGGTGAGCGGCAGCCC
>JAJKFI010000060.1:5442530-5469113 GCA_029204185.1 Lerista edwardsae
TCATGCTGCCGGAACGCTGGGCGGGAGGAACGGGTGAGCGGCAGCCCCCGCCTGGGCGGGGAAGACGGCGAAACAGAGCGGTACGCAACGGGCGGGCTGCCGCTCACCCGTTCCTCCCGCCCAGCGTTCCGGCAGCATGACGCCGCTGGATAGAATCCATCCACACCTTTGCTGCCAAGATCCACTCCCTCCATCTCGCTCCGCAACTCCTTCCCAAATTGTCCTGGAACTGCCCTTCTGCCGCCTTACCTAGCTTGGTGTGGGCCAGGTCTGTTGGTGGCAGATAGACATTAAAACCAATGCTGCTATTTCCCAATTCACATGTTGCTGGAAAAGCAAGATAGTTTAGTCGTTAACCATTTATTAGACCACTGCTGAGTTTTTTTTCACAGGCTTTTTTCTGTTTATTCCCCAAGAGAAGTTTTCTTTCAGAAAGGACTTGTATAAACAACAGCAGGAATTCCGACAATTCATTGTAAATGTTTATTGTGCTGCTACAGAATTCAAGACACCTCATTCTCACTTATAAGTATGTCCTGGAATCTTACCCTGCCAGAACCAGGAATGCTGAGTACACAAAATCATCAAGGTTGGGGCTGAGAAAAACGTTTCTGTGGTTTGTCAGTGTCCTGTAATGAACCTGGGTATCTCACAGGGAAAATATCCCATGAGAAAAGAAGTTTTAATTACAGCCCAATCCTGTGCATCAATCTCTGTGCATCAATGCACTGGCTGCAGCTTGGGCTATGTTGCATCGTGCAGGGGAATTTTGGCTGCTGGAGGTCTCCTAGGAGAAAGGGGACATTTGTTCCCTTGCTCTGGAGTAAGCCCCAGCACTCACTATGGGCCAATGCACCCCACATGATTAAGACAAGTTACCTAAACTCACCAAATAGGAGGCAAGATGTGCATGCATCATGGCCATGCGCATCTGAACCAGCCTCCTGTCTTGGAGCCTTTCAAAGTCTTGTGCAGGCAGGAAGGCCCCAAAATCTTATCTTAGTTCAGGTTGAGCAAAACTATATACGCTGTCTTAATTAAAACTAACACACAATTTGAAGTCAAGCAATTACGAGCGCATTAAAAGGTGATGCAAGATGATCCACCTACTGCAGGTGATCAGAACTTTGCTACGGCAGGCCTGATCATGTGGAACTCACTGCATCAAAATATTTGTTTATTTTAAACATTTATATCCTGCCTTTCCCTTTGTTTCTAAGATGGCTAACCGTAAATTAAGAACACAAAATACAGTACAATAAAATTTAAAAAAATAACTGCAATAAAATAAACAGCAGATAAACCAAGAAAAGTCAAGTGAAAAAACAAGAGTCTTTAACCCCTGAAATAGGTGCTTTTGTTTTCCTTTTTAAAAAGAAAAACAAAACACCAGAACAGCTTTTTATTCCCTATATGTTTTTAAAAGATCTACTCTTAGTTCTCTGCTCTGTATTTTTTGCACTTCTTTTAAACAACAACCAGCTGCTATTTTGTGACCTTGGCTTCTTGCAGCCTGGAAAAAAATTGAGAGATTGAACTGAACTAGGAAGGCTTCAGTTCAAATCTCACCTCTGCGACATTCTAAGCTGCCCAATCCCCGTAGGAGCAGCGGTAGCACAATGGCTACTGCTGCATCCCACACAATACACGGGAGCTTCCGGGGTCTGCTCAGGGGAAGCCCAGGCCCACGTAATGGGACTCCTCAAGTCCCCGCCGGCTATTTTGCTGCCCCATGTCACGCTGTCTTGCCTGAAGTGGGGCACTGGATCTGGCGGTGGAAGCCATTGCCAGGTTGCACCCCACACACAGGCCAGTCCTGTCCTCCCCCAGCTCATTTCCATCCCCTCCCTGCCTCTTCCCTGCCTCTAATATATCTACCGGTTGCCAGTGCGACTAAAGCACTAGCAGCCCATCCATTCAGTGCTGAGAACGGGTACTCACTACCGCCAACACTCCCTCCTCTCTAGGTGTCATTAACTTGCTTTATGGCATGTTCATGACACTTTTAGCCGGTGGTAGACAGGTACCGCCAGCGTTATGGGCCACAGGATGAGACTCTAAGCCAGTGCTTACTCACAGAAGCCCATACCGACTTTAGAGCAGGTAGAAAGATTACAGAAAAGGAAACTGGAGAGAAACTCTTGGTGAGTCAGGACCTTTGTCCAGACTAAAACATCTGGCTCTCTGCTGATGTTGAGGTCTTTGGAAGTTTACATCCCACAGGAGGTGTGGAGTAAGCATGTGCAGTGGTAACCAGATACTAACAAACCCTTCAGAATTCCATTATGTAATATTGTAATACTCATACTTTTCATTACCTTTTGGGAAGAAAAACATTTGTAGTAGTAGCAAATTACAAACCACATTCCACAAAGCAACAAGTGCGCTCAAATCTTGGAGCCACCCACTGAAGCACCACTCAACCACTTCCCTTAACCACCGAACCATCTCCTGTCCTCTCCTAGCTTGCTCTGCCACTGAACAGAAGCTTAGAAGCATCTCTCACAACATGTGAATCATACAACACCACCTGAATTGCATTTGTGACCCAAAATTGAATTTTACGCGTTGGTTGACTAATTAGTTCCTGAGGATTTCATTGCAACATTATCTCTAATGAGAACTTACCTTCTGGAAGCGAAGTATAATTATCTTTTCCTGAGCTGCACATGTAAAGATTGGAAGCGTATTACTTTGATTGCAGAGGCACCGATAACATTTTCATAACCAACATTGGTGATGACTCAATGGGGAATAGCAGCGTTAGCAAGAAATAGCCGGGGGTGTGGGCTGCTTTGTACAAAAAACAAGGTAATCTAGAGTAGGTAAGAAGATGCCAAGAGGATTAAAATTTAAGATTTTATTGCAATTCCAAGAGCCTAGGATGCAATGAATTAGGTCTGTAAATAATTTGTTTCCAGGTAGGAAGAAGTGGCAGAATAAAGAATTCTAACAAAGAGTGCAAAGTTGATATTGTTGTTAGTGGATCATGACAAGCTCCTTTGCTTCAAATTTACCTCTACACCATTGCTACTAAGGCAACAGGAAACAGATGGTAACCTACAGCTAAGCAGGAAAATCATTTTGTAGAGGACTTCCTGGCCTGTACAACTAAAGACTGTACATTTTGGAATACTATCCCAATGAAAAAAAGTATCCTGCATCTAGAAAACTAGCAATCCGGGAGACAGAAACGCAATGGAATGTAAAGAAAAGATGTGTCACAAAACAATCTAGCGGTGGTAGATCAGCTAAAGTGCTTCCCATCATCAGAGTTTTACATGGTATCATTTGTCACTCTGGCTGGCTGAGTGACAGTAGGGAGGGACCCTAAGATTTGCTCATCTTCCTTGTTGACATAATATGATTTCCTGAGAGAACACACCCTGAACTGGTTCCACCCCTTTCATTTAGTTATACATTCAAGGGTGGATCAGAACTTTGTGAGGTGGGGGGAAAGTCAATAGCTCTCAACTCATATACGCAGAGTGAACACAGCAATTAAAACTGGCCTGTTGTGGTATAATATGCGCTAACTATCCCAGTTTACCTGGGGAATTCATTTTTTCCTGATCCCTATCCCTAGTAAAACTCTGAACCCAATCCTATACCCTTTACCATGGGTGGTACACGCGTACCACCCGGGCAAGTGTTGCGCATGGCACCGTAAAGTACTTCCAATGCCGGCAGAATGTTTGTCCCCTTACCTCAGTGCAGCATTGCCCTTACCCCAGTGCTGGAAAGTTGGTTAGGATTGCGTCCTAAGTGAGTATATCCTGAAACTTAGTACCAGTAAATGTTTTGGGTTTCCCCCCCCACACACACACACACGATACAGGCATTTTCTTTAATTCCTTCTAAAACCACACTTTGTGTTTCCTTTTTTTAAAAAAAATCTGTTCTAGGCTGCCATCTTGCTACTTCATTTACTTGCCAAGAAAGTGGTTTCAATAGACGTCTCCTGGCAGCCATGCCACAAGCACCAGGCCTCGCAGCACTGACTCCTCCCTCCAAAACCTGAATTTTGTCAGGGGGCTGAAGAGCCATAAACCTTTGCTGCCAGCCCCAAGTTCCTTTCCTCCTCTTCCCAACACACATACACGTTTTTTTGTATAAACCAGCATGTAGTTTAGTCTGTCAAAAACACGGAACTAGTACGCTGTTAGGCGTCTCCATGGAAACACTTAACTCTTCATCAGCTAAGAGTTTGGATCTGATTCTTCCTTTTTTGGCTCGTGAGGAGCATGGCAATGTTTACTAAAGAGATCCTGGCAGAACTGTTAGTTTAAAGAAGAACTTGGCCCTTCACAGCCCTCACTCTCCTTCACAGAATTAACAGACCTGACAAGTTTAAACCACAAAAAAAAAAAAAAAATTGCCGCTTAATGTAAGAAACACTGTTGATCTTCCACTTTGCACAACTATTTGTGACAGATATACCTGCTTGCAAAGTGATACTACCAGAACACTCCCATTCAACTCCTGCTTGCCTTTATATAATTTATATGCATTCACAGTCATTCCAAGGCTGAAGTGATACAAAATAAAATGTAAATAAATTTAGAGCGCAATCCTAACCTGGTGTTAGGTCAGCAAAGTTTGGCTGGCATGAGGGCCACCATAAAGTGTGTTTCGACCATTCTCGGAGTCAGGGAGGATGGCGTACGTCTGTGGGCTGGCCTCTCTGACTCCGAGAGTGGTCCAAACATACTTTACAGTGTCCCTTGTGCTGGCCAAACTTTGCTGGCTTATCTTCTGTCGGCCTAACTCAGTTTAGGATTGTGCCCTGAGTTAGGAAACGGGCATCAGAGAGGGGGTGTCTATTGCAATTGTGAGGTCCATTAGTCAGAGTGATGTGTTTACTACAGTGCACACAATTATAGGAAAACAACCCCTGAGCACGTACCTTCCACCCCTCTCAAACATATAACACTTGTAACACCTCTATTCTCATACCAAGGATCATTGCCTAAGCACAAACACAGCCTAGACACGCAGGCAATTATACACTGCTGAAGGCTTTTCTTTGCCAGTTCTGTGCTGTGTCCATTTACTCTGCAACAGCCTGCCCTCCATCAATTTAAAAGATTAGGAAGTTTTTTGGTTAACAACATATTAACCAATTCAATCCTTCCCCCCTCCATTGATGCAGCTGTACCAAAACAGGCATGCTGTATCTAGCTTGGGGGCAGGGGGGGGGAGGAAAGATTTGGAGGCTCCAGCAGGGAAAGGGGATTTATATTCCTTACACCTCCATAAGCCTCCCACTTCACAATGGGTCTTCTTGGACCTGTGCCAGCACTGTAGGTAGCACAACTCAAAAAAAAGGGGGGTAGGATTTTTGCCCCTGCCTCTCCTACTGTTTTACCTGCTCCGGCAGGAGCAGGAGAGCTGATGACATGTGCCTGCCGCATCCCAGCTGCATGCTACTCAGCGCACTACCGGAAAGCACTTTATACGCTTTTGAAGCAGTTCCACTGCAAGCATTCCACTGCTGGCCAAAGCCCATAGGATTTGGCTGTAAGAAACATATAATTGTCCTCCAATAAGTTATCAATGTCAAGACAATCCTCAGCAGCTGTAAGTGTGAAATGGCAGGCTGTGCACTGCCTGGCACTGTAGTTTTCGTGCTCATGCACGTATGTGTTTGTGGACTACATATATGTTGTATTCATTTCCCATGCAGAAATTTAACTTCTGGACACCTTGAGAAAGATGGATCACAAAATAGGGACTATCCGTGATAAACAGGGACCACTGGAGGATATGCAATCTCACACATGAATTGTGACTGAGCCAGCATAAAATGGGCAAAGTTGCTAACTGACCAAAGCAATTCCTAGAGATTTTTTTCCAGCATCAGCCAGAGACATCCCTGTTAAAATCTCCAGGATTGCTTTCAGTAGTCTCTTGGTTGATGCCAATTCCTGGAGATTCCAGGCCAATCCTGCAAAGATGGCAACTCCAAAAAAATGGTGTAATAAATTTGCAATTCTTTAGACTCAGATTGTTGCCTCAGAATAACCATCTTACTAAAGCTACCAATCCTTGATTGCTCAAATAACTTCAGAAGCAGAGCTATTTCACGCCTTACTTCCATCGTACTTTTCACATTAGCTAAATTGCCCTTGTGTTACTGTGGCTCACACTTCTTTGTGCTCTCTATCCTCTCCCTTGTTTTGACCCCACGTGCCTGGGATACTGAAACTAGTACACTGGGGAAGAGACCTGGAAAACATACTGTTCCTTTCTCCCTTGCAACACACCCACCAGGAGAAAGAGGAACAGTGATCATGCTGTCAGCCAACACTTCTCTCCAGGCAGGCAGATGCAGGAAAATCCCGGGTCAGCAACTAATGTTTTACAGGGCCTCTATTTTGAACTGAGCAAGGGCTGGAGGGACAGCAGTATTGGCTCCACGCCCTCATTCACCCAAAGTCAAGCAGAGATACAGGCAAAAGTCTCTTTATTCTGCTGTATAACACAGCAAGACGGGCTCTGGCAGATCCCTTCTGTTAGGCACCTCAGCTGCTTAGTATGACTTCCTGGTGTCTTGGGTCCAGTCGCAGCCCTCCCTTGCCCCTGTACAACTCCAAAATGGAGCCTGGTGTGATGGGGCATGTCAGTGGGCGGTGAAGGGGCAGGCAGGGAGCTGGCGCAGGGGGTAGGGTGCCAAGCATAGACCAGCCCCAGGACAGAGCATGGGCTGGGCGCGCCACTCCTTGGGTCTGGCCTACACATGGAGCAGAACGGAGTGGAAAGGTTCTGGGTGATATAATGGACTGCAGCAGTTCATGCTGGCAGCTGGTTGTTGGAGGCCTGCAGAAGGCCTTGCACTGGACCCCACCCCCTTTGAGGGTGCACTTGGACATCGCTTCAGACTGCAGGTGAAGAAGGACACGACAGTATTGTACTACCTATTCCCTGCAAGTAGAAAATAGCTCTGCATGCAAAGGGCTAGAATAGCACCTTTCTCCTTGACGTGGTAGTTTTCTATTTGTATCTGTAAGGGGGGAGAGGGGGTCCTTTACATAGGAATATAGATATGTCCCCACTGTAGCCTGAAGTGGTCCATTCCACCACTCAGGATTCTGCTACCTCATTCTGCTACATGGTGAAGACCAAAGAGGAAGCCTTTGGGAGACAAATTTGGCCCTTGCCCTTCCATATGCTTAACCCTAAGGCTCTAACTATGCGTTGCAGTTGGCATGGCCTGCCTGTAAGAATGCCAGTCATGCTGACTTCCTTGAAATGCAGAAGAAAGTGCACAGCCTTTCTGAAACCCACACTTCCTTCCATTCCTGTGCCCCCAATGCTTCTTTCCCACAATTTTTCTCCTACTGGGATTTCAGAGTCCCACTGGGGGGAAAAATAGAAGGGAAGAAGCAGTTTCAGGGGGAAAAAAACATGCCTTTGGTGCTATCACATGTAGTTTGTGTCTTGGTTGAACCGTTGCAATGGCATTTTGCATGGATTAAAATATATAATAAACCTCTACCATGGTTGTTTAAGCTAGCAATCCAGTTCTAAGCCTTTGTGCTGATCTCTCTGCTTGAGATGCTACTCTCTGAAATACTTGTCATAACATTGTCATACTTGTCAACTTGTGTCACACATAGCAGTGTCAACTTGTCATAACATAGCATAACGTAACATAACAGAGGTGGGCCTTTGGCTTGATCCAGCAGGGCTCTTCTTACGTTATGTTCTTATTAAGATTTTAATGGGTTAGCTAACAAATGTTATTGGTGTCCTGTAAATCCATCTTTCGAGTTGTTTAGTTAAGGCACAATCCAGCAAAAGGTAAGCACCACCATTTCTGTGGGCAAGTTAAGACTGTGCTAATTATTTTGCACCAAAATCAGTGGGGCTAACTTTGGCTGGATTGAGTTTGTGGTCTTTGCTGTCCAAGCTGAGCAGTCCAAAACTACTAATGCAGAGACAGGTAAAATAAATACATGAAATTCCTACATTGCTTTGCTTTCTGGAAAGATGCATCTTTAGGGTGTCATTAGGGTTATGTCTATGAGTGTGTGTTTTAAACTCAAATAAAGCAAAGAGATTAGTAGCAAATTATCCTAATGACTAGCCAAAGCTTTTATGGGTGTAAGAGAAGCATACATTCTCACACATCACAGCAAATCGGAGGCACGTGGAATGGGTTCTGCCGTAGAAGCAGACAAAAGTTCATGTTTTCAGAAAAAGGCAGGCTCTCTTTGGCAATGATTTGACACGCCTATTCCTACAAAGCAAAGAAAGCAGAAGCAATAAAAATCTTCTGAGTGAGCTTTGAGTTGTCCCAGCTACGCAAAATGATCCTCTGGGGTAACACCATTTGCAGAACATTTAGTCTATAATTATTTGAAACTGTAATACTCTCAGCACTTTAAAAAAAAGCCACATTTTTCTTGGCTTTCAGTACCCAATATACAACCTAAACTAGACGTGTGTAAGAGAACTTGGCTGCTATCTTTCCTTGTTTTGACTTTTTAAGACTTACAGAGCAATTTTATGAGTGTTCATTCCCAAGCAAGTCTCACTGCGTTTCGTGGGACCATCTCAGGTAGATATTCATAGCATTGCACCCTGAGACATGGGGGTTGGTAGGTGATGACATAAGAAATCCAAATCCACCAATGCTCTAGTCCAGTGGTCCTCAAACCTTTTAGACCAGGACCCACTTTTTAGAATGGCATTCATGTTGGGACCAACCAGAAGTAATGTCATTAACCTGGAAATGATGTAATAGCTGGAAATGCCATCCTCAAGCAGAAAGTGTGATGTAATCAAATGACACTCCTAGAATTCCAACTGACATTCTTCGACTAAAGCAAATGCACAACCATGAAAAATGTTTGACAGAAAGCAAAATTAGGACAAAACATGATGTAAAAGCACTGAACTAAAAACAAAATAAATAAATAAAAACCCTCACTTGAAAATTCAAACTGTGAACATTCACAAAAGGAATATAGCAAAGAGTAAGATCTGCAGTTTCCAAGATGGCTGCTCCCAGCTTTCCGCGACCCACCTGACATCATGTCGCAACCCACCAAGTGGGTCCCGACCCACAGTTTGAATAACACTGCTCTAGTCTGAGTAAAGCAGCATTCTCAGCACAACAGTGAAAGTGTCCATGAATGCCTTTCATACCTTTCAGGACCAGTGTTACTACAACATAACGTTATCGCTTCAAGTGGCATATCCTAGAGAGGAAAGACCATTTTCCTGCCTCCAGTCTCCATCTCTGTGCCATTTTTTAAATGAGATCCGGTCCAGAGCAGGGCCATTATTTTGTCTTTGTGCTTCAGGGGTGAAAATATCCCAGAGTGCCCGCTCCGCCACTTTACTTATACCTCAACTATCATAGGCTGCAATCCTATCTACACTTACCTGGGATTAAGCCCTGCTGCTATGATGGAATTTACGTCCGAGTAGACATGCATTAGGATGAGAGTTACTATCCCTTCTGTGACTACTTCCATGCCAGTTAGGGAAATGGTTTTTCTAACTATGTATTTAGCTTGCCACGCAAGCAGTGAGCCTCCCAAAGGTCTGGGTGGCACGTGAATGGTATACTAAACATGCTGTTAGAGGATCCTTATGGTCAAAAGCCTCCCATCAGCACGGGAGCTGTCGTGGTGATGACAGTAACCACAATGGTCAGAATGTATGTAAAAGGGGGATCTCAAATTAGCACTACCAGAACTAAACTAGGGAGAGTGAACACAGTCTCTGTGACTGGTAAGCCCTCTGGTTCAGCTTTTTATCTCCCTGTAAAGGGGACTTGAATGAGACTCTTGTCACTTAGACACTTGTTCTAGTCATCATCTGGACACAATATCAATTTATTTACTAGAGGCTGAAGTTTCCTCGGTCAAACTGCACTGATGGGTTTCGCAAAAGCCTTGAGGACAAGGCACCATATGAACATAGGAAGCTGCCTGATGGCAAGTCTAACCATTGGACTATCTAGCTCAGTATGATCTATACAAGTGATGGCGAACCTATGACACGCGTGTCAAAGGTGACACGCTGTCATGTTTGGGGTGACACACCAGCATTCACAAAAACTGACAAAAACTGAGCTTTTTCTACTCATTTTTCATTTTTGGAATTATTTGATGTTTCTTTATTTAATACATAGTACCACAAATGATTGGACTGTATTTTTTGTGTAAGTAAATGAATATGAAGGAAAGTTCCTCTTTTGTTTGGGAGGGGGGTGACATGCCAAGTTTAGCATTTTCTGAAGCTTTGACACACCAAGCCCAAAAGGTTCACCATCACTGATCTATACTGACTGGCAGTGTAGCTAGACACTGAGGGTGCAATCCTAACCAACTTTCCAGCACTGACATAGTGGTGCCAGTGGGGCAAGTGCTGCATCCTGCAGTGGAATAGTAGTCATGGAGGCCTCCTCAAGGTAAAGGAGTGTTTGTTCCCTTGCCTCAGAGATGCACTGCCCTTACCCCAGCACTGGGAAGTTGGTTAGGATGGTGCCCTAAGTAACAGGGGTCTCTTCCAGTCCTACATGGCGTTACCAGGTATTTAACAACAGCGTGCAGTGTGGGGGCGGAAGGCAAGACAGCAACATCCTGCCAGGTTTCTTCTAAAGCCCCATGAACTTGTGAGTGTGCAAACCTGAGTGTGTGGCTTGTGAGTGTTTGCACACTCACAGGTACGGTGGCGGCAGCATTTTTAGAAGAACCCCCGTGGGGAGTCGCTGCCTTACCTTCCGCACACGCACCCCACGCCACAGGTATTTAACGTAGGGCCTTCAGCATAAAAAGCATATGCTCTGCTGTGGAGCTACAATAATGTACAGCAGTGATACAGAACAGGGGATTAGGAGTTAATTCAGACCAGAAAGAGAATCAACAGACTACTTCAGACCAGAAAGAGAATCAACAGATCAGTAATAGTAGGCAGAGAATTCTGTTGGTGTCCAGAAGAAAAGATTTTAAATGGCAGCAGTAGATCATGAGATAGTCAACCAAGTCTAAGCATGTGTAGGCAATATATAGTTGCTTGCAATCAGATCAAACAGGGAAAAAGTGCACTGCGTGTCCATTAGTGCCACTGCTCTACGGTAAAAAGTTGTCACTTATTTAAACAAATGCTTGGAGAAAGAAAAATTTCGTCCTCATCAAATACATCATTGTTTCTCGTGGTCAAATTAGCCTCTTCCATTCTGAAGCTATATACCCTTATACAAATTTTGTTCCTGTATATTTGGACACACACTGTATAGAAAATCTGAAGGATGGGCAACACCTCTCTCTGACCTTCTGTCCAGGATTAGGGCATATGTAGTCCAGCTGCAAGACCAGCAGCACAATCCTGTGCATGCCTACTCTGACGTAAGTCCTACTCAACTCAAAGAGACAGGCAGCCCAAACCTATGCTTCCCTATTGCCCAGGGCTAGGGCGGTGCCAAAATACTGTACCGTTATGGGACCAGGGAAGCCGGTCTCTTTAGGGTAATAAACTTTCCCTTACCCCTTGTCACCCCAATGGGTCTACTCGGATCTGTGTCAGTATTTGAGCGGATGCAGAACCAAGGAGACTTGTGCTGGGTCTCCTAGCTTGGGTGGGAGTATAAGATAAGTAGGTAGAGTCGGCTGCCGTCTCCACCCCCCTTCTGGGCCATGTCCTTCCCATCGAGCTGCTCTCCCTCCACCCAGTTCCACCCCTCCCCTCCATCCCTCCATTCCAAAAACCTGCAATGCTGGCCAGCGGCAACACTCACAGCCCCCAGCGCCTCAGTGTCGTCCACCTGGCATGGGTAGTGCTGGTAGTATGCTGGTACCAGCAGCAGTAGAGTGCCTTATGGCACAAGAGCCCTTAAGATTGGGCTCTCACTCCCATGCAAGTGCATATAGGATTGCAGCCTAATTGCTGTGACCAACACTCTTTACAAGTTGCCAGGCACAGGTTCACAGGCCCAGAGTGAGATAATCTGTCCTGCGTTTTTGTTATTTGCTGTTGACACTTGAGCTGCTTGAAGTAGTGGAGGACATTTTGACTGCACACACCTTCAGTTTTGGCTTTGTCTCTGTAGGGGAAAAAGCTAGTTTTACAGCTCCGATAAGATGGGGAAATGCACGCAGTGTACATTGTCTTGGAGACCTTGTGATTTTAAGAAAAATTCTACCCTCAGGTTTGGTTTTAAAGACCTATTCAGTATTTCTTCAGGAATGTATCAAGGGAGGGAGGGTGGGAGAAGGAGAGGGGGGAGAAGGGAATCACATGCACACTTGAAATCCAGGGCTCGTTCTCACTATGTTTTAAACCTGTCACTTGCATTTCATTGGTCCAACGTTAGCCAGACCAGGGTGACGGAGCGGCAAAGTACCAGCACATCTGCAAGCAAATTCCTCACTGCCTCTTGTATGGAACTGGTTAAACCAGTGGTTCCCAACATGGGGCACACGCCCAAAGGGGGGCAATTTGATTTTTAAGGGGGGCAATTGGAGAATGAGCTATTAACAATGAATTTGAAAGCCTGCTAATTATTCTTATATCTTATTATTCATAAATTAAGCTAAGAATGTGTGTGGTGTTTTTTTTTTAAATTTCCCTCTTTCCACACCATCTTTTATTTTTCCCTTTCATGGATGCCATGTTCTTTGGAGCCTTGTTTAAACCAAGTTAATGGCTCTTTAGGCTTCCTCCGTGTGAATAGGAATTCACTTTTTGAATAATAAGAATGATATGTCATGGGGGGAGCATCAGGATTTTAGAGATGCTTAGGTGGGGCATGGCCAAAAAAAGGTTGGGAACCACTGAGTTAAACTCTGTAAACATGTTAACCTTTCCAGCTCATGTTCTGAAGCTGCCTCGTTCTCGTTTTTTCCAGAAACCCAGAAGTCCTGACATCATGGACTGTATCAGGGAACTCTCTAGCTATCAGTAAACATAGTGCCACCGGCACCATCTGTGGCTGTTCACATAAAGAGAGCGCAAGTGAGAGTGAAGGAAAGTGAGAGGCTTTTGGGGGGGGGGAATAAGTGAAGGTGCTCTTGAGATTTTTGTGGCGCTTGATTTCCTATGGAAAGATTTCCTGCAAGATGGACTGTCTTTCAATCCATTAGGGATGAGACAGTGGAAAGTGCACCTCGTGTCTGGGGTTGTTTTTTTTTTTCCCTTCTCACACTTCAGTGCAAGGCTTAACCTTAATCCGTTTGAAGTGTAATATTAAAAACACAGCTCTGCTGGGTTGCCCAATGAAAATAGGGTGGCTCCCAAAATCTGGCTCCATGAAGCAATGGAGTTCATGGGGGGAGGGGGGTAAATGCTAAGTTTTGCAGAAGCCTGAGCTTCTCAGTAAAGCGGCCCATCCCCCTCGCGTTCACAGCCATTCGTGGTCGCGAATGGCTGTGAAGGCGAGCGGGGTGGGCCGCTTTATCAAGTTGCTCAGGCTCCTGCCAAACCTAGCATTTTGCCCCCCCTCTAGGGACACCACTGCCGTGAAGGCTCAGCCCCAGGAGCCCATCAGGTGCTGCGGGGTTGGGGAAGGGGGGGGCCGAGAGGAGGGAAAAGCAAACTTCCACTTACCGATGTCCGAATTGCAGAAAGCATCCTGGGGATGGATTGGGACGCAGGTACACGCTTCCACCACCAGGTCACTCAGGCTCCAGCTGCAGAGCAGCGCGAAAAGGCTCAGCACCCACCCCGACATGCTGCCGCCGCGTCTAGCGCCCCACTCTCGGTTCTCCCCACCCGCACGGAGGGCAAAGGCTGGCGGCTGTCTTTGGGAACGGCGGCGATCGCTGCAGTGCTAAAGAGACTTTTCCCCCGGCGGCCGTTTGGGCTTTTTTCTTTCCTTTCCTTTTGCAAGACCGGCGGAGCCTCTCCGTCCTGCACGAGTTCGAAGCTCCCCGAGCGCCTCTCGCGTCTCGGCTCTGGGCTGCTGCCGGGAGTTATAGCCTTGATCGCGCCCCTCTCGGGCTCTCGGGGAGCCGCCCCCCGGACCAATCGGAGCCCCGCATTACCTCATCCCTCCCTCAGGAAAAAGGGGAGCGGCCGCCACAAACCCGCTGGAGGTGGGGCCGGAGCGAGGGATTCAGCGCCATATAGGGAATCGGAGCGTGCGTGCGCCGAGCGCGTCGGGGGAGGCTGCGAGAGGACTTCGGTGGGGAGCAGAGGAGCCCCTGGGCGGGTTGCGAAGCGGGCCCGGGGGAGAGAAAGGGTTAAGCGCACCTTCCCCGCTGTCACCGAAGGCCAACAAGTGCTGCCGGAAGGAGACGGCGCTGCGGCCACAGAGAGGAGAAGATTAGGGGCGTGATGATAGGCTTGCAAAGATCCCAGCCACGTTTGCCAAAAGTGTGCCGGCTTCCTCCCTCCATCGTCGCCGGAGAGGCGGCTGGAGGAGCTGTTCAGCCCAGCAGTCTGACAGGTGTCTGTGTTGGAAAGACTCCCGCGGGACGCCCCGACACGTGACTGAGCGAGTGCCTTTGGAATCGCCCGCTGATTTCGGGGGCGGGGGAGGGAAACCGTGGATCCTGTCAAAGCAGGGCTGACCCAAGTCCCACTCGGTTTGTGGTCTGCGTCTACTCGCGCGCAGGCTGCAGTCCTGGGAGTGAGTCCCACCCAGTGCAGTGTGGAACGAACTTCTGAGTAGACACGCGGAGGCTTGCACGGGCAGGGAGTGAAGGTGGCAGTTGGGTACTTGTGGGGCCATTTCCACGTGCATTTTTTTTGCCGCTGCCTGTTGTTCATAAGCAAATACGAAAGGATCCAATAAGTGCTTGACTGCCTTATAGCTTTCCATCCTTAGCTGGTGGAAAAGCCAGGCATTTAAGCAACAAACTAGAATGTTCTCTGGGAGGAAAACCTACATTGTTAAAAGACACACTTTCCAAATACCATTACATCACAGGCGAGCCCAATCCTGATTGGAACCATGCAGCAGAGCAGAGGCAGATCTAAGGGAGGGCAAAGCTCTAAGTTTTGCAAGAAGCCTTACTTTGCAGTGGAAATCACTCCTCTCCTGCACTGTTTTAGCCAATCCTCACAGGGAACAGCAACATCTTGGCATTGCTTACTGGCTACAGCAGCAAGGGAGAGGAGGGATTTACATGACAGGGTAAGGCTTCTTGCAACACTTAGAGCTTTGCCCTCCCTGTAGATCCGCCTCTGCAGCAGAGTCAGGTCAACTCTCGCCCCTTACATCATTTTTCCTGACAAAACTCTGTTCACCTATATTGGTTTTATTCCAGTTTTATAATCCTATTCCCACTTCCTGGTGGATATTATCCTGGATGCTGTTGGACACAGTGGCCCCGAATTCAGACTAGACGTGCACAGGATTGATGTGATGTGGCATTGTTAAAGCCGTGTCTTTCTAAATTCTGGGAACTGCTATTACAGCAAGAATGCTGAGAATTCTGTTTGAGACCCCCTAAGGCTGCTCTAGCTCATAGCCCTGAGCAGAGAAAATGACAGATCAACCAATATAGGTCTGAAGTTGTAGATTGGCTCACCGAGTCACCATGGTACCTATCTGAAGACTAATTCTGAATCTGCAACATTAGCAAGGAAATCCCTTCAAGTGGCTTTTTTTTTAGTTTTATCCTTTCATATAAAAAACTGCAGAAAAACATTATTACACGTCTTTCCTCAAATAAGATATGTGTCAGTGGGGAAAATTGGTGGCATGTTCTCAAGGCATTGAAAAATAGTTAATTAATGTTGAGAAGTGTGTAATCATGCCTAAAATCTTCCACTTAAAACCTTCCAGTCGCTATAAACTAAAATATTTAAAATGGAGCTTGGAAAAACTCCATCTTATCTTACCAGGCACTTTCAGCTCTTAATCTGGGTGTGTATTACACTGTCACAATCATGCAATTTATGGGGAGGTCCTGTTTGGTTTTTTGGATTTTTTTCTTCTTTTGCTTATTTCTCTCTGGAACTATATAGAATCACAGCAAGGGAAATGGCCAGATGCGAGATGTAATAATGCAACGTTATTATCCTGGGAAGGCAGGGTGGGGGATAATTAATCACATCAGGCCAGTGTGTGTAATGTCAAAGCTCTGTCCTTGGAGCTAGGACGATATAAGCATTGCTAGCATAATTTTGCTGATATTAAAGCCTGAAGACAAACTAAGTGTCCAAATATTAGGCTTCTTGAGGTTTCTTCACATGCAATACATACTCATATAGGAAGTCCTTGTGTTGATTGTTATCTGACACATGCAACAAGTGCATGTTTGTCTTATTTTGTTACCTGTACTCTTGGTGGAAAGCTGTATTGGCCTCTCCTTCCAATGCATGTGAATGTTGAGTTCAAACAGTTGAACAGATGCGTTCTTAAGATATGTGATGTTCATGTTGTACACGTACGTTGGCTACATGGAAGCACAGAAAGGGAGGATACCACTGCATCTGAAGCAGTGTATATAAGGAAATCCTCCTCATTTGACTGGAGATGGCTATAAACATTTCTGTGAAGGTACAGTATGGCAAAACCCTGAAACTAGATTAATTGACTGACTGACTGAAATTGCATGTGTATTATGAAATATTTCTTGGAGAAAAACAACTGCGTTCCAGTCTACTTTAGGCTGGTTCACACCAGAGGCTTATGGAGCGACACATGGCGGCTGCCCAGGGCGCCATTTGCAGAGGAGTGCCGGGACTGCTGCCCACCCGCCCTTGCCCTTGGAATCACTTCTAAATTGAACTATTCTGGATGCTGGGTGTGTGGCGGCGGTGCTGGGGGTGCAGTTTCATATCGCGTCGTCACCCCGCCCCAGGCACCATTAGAGAGTGCAGTGGCTCTGGTTCACACCTATGATTATCCTGATGTGAGCACATCAGGGTCTCAATAAATGCATTTTTTAATTTTAGTTTTCAGTTTTTGTTTTTGCCATAACCTTTGATAGAATGTAGATATTACACCGGTTTGTTTAAATGTATTCTGCATTTAAATTACCTTCCCAATGATATATAACATGATGGAATTATTCATTCATACCAAAGTTTGCACCATTTTGGCCACTAGTGTCAAGCTCAGCTTGTTGCCCCCCTAAAGCTTGTTGCCCGGTACAATTGCAACCCCTTGCACTTCTTTAGCTACACCACTGTTCATATCTTTATCTGAGAAATTGGGAGTCAACCAAGGGATCACACAATTATCTCCTTGTTCTTCCCGTCCCTCTAGCAAATTGTTCCTTCCCACAATAACTGCACTTGATGATTGTTAGCACCAATGGTAACTGTCATTTTAAGACAGCTTTTTGATTTACATGTTAATGTGCATCACTTGATTTCTCTACATTTGATGACTGAACTACATTTGATGTGTAAACTGACCCCTCAGAATACCCTTGTGCTTGAGGGAGGCCATAGGGAATTTCTTTATGTATTGTGATGTCCCATTTTTTCACACATACAAGTAGACTTGATGTTGCAGTCATCACACGTATGCAAATCAGACCCCATGTCCACCTTTAATCAGAATTTGAGACTTCATTAATTCAGTTTACTGTTGATTTCAATCCTGGTTAAACAGGAAGCATGATAAACTACAACTGCGGTTAAGACCCCAAACTGCGGTTAACTGAACTTGAAAGCAGGAGGAGAGAACTTTGCTCCAAGGCAAGGCAGGGCTGCAAGGAAGGAGCATACAATTTTGCAGCTTGCCGCAATCGTTTAATGGTAGTAGAGAGAGCGCAACTGTTGTGTCTGCCTCAGTCCTTCCTAAAAGGGTCACAACAACCATGGTGGGTTCATCAGAAAATTTCTGCCATAGAATTGTAATCCTCTTATTTCTTTTTGCCTTTCCTTTTACAGGCTTTTGGAAAATTGTTTCAATCTCTTCAACTCCATTACCAACAGTGCTTTTGGGTCCTGGGGAAACTGTATAAGTAGAGTGCACTACGTTATGTTCCTCAAACCTTTTGTAAGAAAACTAAGATGTCATCCAGTAATGAAGCCAGCGTCATCTTTGTTCAAAAGATGCTAAGAAATTTACTCTCCAGTGTAGTTCAACCCACAGTACATAATGAGCTCTTATCTGGCACACTTGGAATACTTTGTTATCTGAAATAAGCCCTATGTCATTAATTGAAAACGCACGAGTGAAGATAGTTGGGCTTTAAACTGCACAGAGGCTATGACATGCCAGTGGCCCTGCAGTATTCCCCCACATCCACGGGACCCACACTTAGCCACAGCTTATGTAATAAGTTTGTTTCTTTGTTTTTTGCAATTTCCTAGCTAGCTTCATCAGTGAGCACCTGAAAACCAACCATTTATGTGGTGCTTTATGGTCACATTAGACTTCTCTGGAAATGTGACTCAGTAGGGGCAGTAATGTTTAATGTATCAGTAGCACAGTGGGAGGAATGCATAACCATGCCTGGAAGTAGCGGGGGGGGGTAAACTTTAATACTTTACCACTGCTGTAGTTTTGATCCCAGTCTTACCTCCCCCCTGCAGCATGTGCTATTCTTAATGGAGGAGAGAAGGTTATTCCACAGGGGGTGTGATTTCACCCTTGCCATCATAGTTTTGCCATGGTTCCATTCCCCCCCTCAGCTACTGATTTCAACATCAATCAATCATCAATCAACAGGTACTTATATACCACTTTTCAACACAAAGTTCACATAGCCGTTCACAGGTAAATAGTAATAATAAAGTTAAATGGTTCCCTGTCCCAAAGGGCTCACAATCTTAAAAAAAGCAGAATACCACCAGCAACAGCCACTAGAAAAGACACTGCGCAGGGGTGAAGAGGGACAATTGCTCTCCCCCTGCTAAATATAAGAGGAGCACCACTTGAAAAAGTGCCTCTTGCCCAGTTAGCAGGGGTGCAAAATCCTCTCCCAATCAGACCACGTTACATGTATACAGGGATATCTAATGTGGCCTTTGGCGAATTAAGAACACTTCACATGCATTTTCTTTGCAATCCGTGCAATTCTGTAAAGAAGGCCAGTATTATTATCCTCGTATTATAAGGTGGGTAACCAAGGCTTAGAGACACTTGCTTACCTAAGGGCCCAATCCTATATGGTGGATATGGGCCAGCGAATGTTTCCTGTACTGGCCTAAGAGTGTCACAGATGTGGCCTAAGGCACAACTGCGCCACTCCAGAGGCATCCAACCTGGCACAGGCAGATCCTGCCTCCATCTGGTAAGTGGGGTTAGCACTGGCTGAGTTTACCCAGCACAGGAGATTGGGGAGGGTGGGAGGGAGGCGTTTCAGGGGTGGAGAGGGCAGAGAGAGGGCAGGCACATGGAGGGTGGTGGAGACAGGATCCAGTACTTATGCCAAATCCTAAACCTCTCCCCGACTCAGTTGGCCTTGCACGGGTTGCTCAGTTGCACCAGCAGTTTTACTGCTTGTGAGTAGCCCTATTGAGGCTTCCGGAGGTAGCCCTGTTGGGGCTGCGGGTGAGTAGCTACTGCTTACTGAGTAGCCCTATTGGGGCTGCTGGGGGCTGCCCTGGGGTAAAGGTGGTCTCCAACTGCCTCCTATACTGTGCTGGATTACAGCACTGACAGGCCGACAGGTCTGCATGTTCTGGCATAGTATAGGCTTGGGCTGCCTGACACTTAGCAAGTTTATAGAAGAGGTGAAATTCGTTGAAGTCTGTCCTCATTTCAGAGTCCAGTCTTGCTCACAGTGCTATAGTAAGCTCTTGATTATATGACATCAATAGATTCAGAGTTGTTTATCTCCGAATATTTTGTGCTCAGTCCAGGTATCTGGGTCCAAAATATGCACAGGTATGAAGGGAATGCCTGGTGACTCAAGCAGTGATAAAACACTGCTGAAGAAGAATTCCAGCACGTCTAAAGTATAGGCTTCTTTTAAAACAGATTTCACCACTTCAGTGAGTTTGGATATTTGTGAGTATTATGCTAGAGGGCACTGTGTTGCAAGACTTTGGGGCCTGGAGGTTTTATTGGAGATAATTGCCAATTCAATGGCTCTTAGTCTTTTATTGGCATGAGTAGAATCCTCAGTTGTTGTTATCTGCCTTTGCTAAATCCCAATTAATACAGCTCTGTGTCCTCACTCTGTTGCGTTCCCAGGGCCATTTTCATTATGATTCCCTTTTACTTCCAGCATGAAATGTCTGAGATATCATTCCCAAAAGATGCCTGAAGAGGGTGAACAGTCTCTAGACAGTAGCTAAAAGACTCTGATACTAATTAAATTATCCATGGACTACAAAAGAACTCATTCCCTTATCATATTTTAATCTAAATATTGTAAGAATTTAGGCTCCTAATAGTCATGGTTTCTGGAACAACCTGTAAATTGCTGTGTTTTGAATCGTACACCTAAATACCGAATAGAGAGGTAAGGGACCTTTTTATTAATAGCAAGGGGAAGGGTACAAAATCCAGTGAACCTGCAACGGGAGGAGTGGGTAGAGGACTTTAGCCTCTACTAAGTCCCCATTATGATTTTTATCCCAGTCATACTCACCCTGCATGCTATTTTTAGTTTTAAAAAGACTTCATTTGGCTTTCAGTGGAAGGTTTTTTAAAAAACTAAAAATAGTGTGCAGGGTGATGCCATGATTGGGATCAAAGCCATGTGACTTCAGACGGGTAACCTGCCAATATAATCTGACTACTTGTTTCACCTTCTTCCTGACATTCCTATTCTCTTTTCACACATGCGCGCGCGCACACGCACACACACGCACACGCACACGCACACCCCTTGCATCTTCTTTTCTCTCCTTATCTTGCATGATCTCTATGCCTCAGAAAATTGAGGAGGCCACTGCAGACTCTCCCAGGAGCTTGCACGCACCTTCTCTTTTCTATTCCCCAACTTCATTAGCTTCTCAGCCTAGTGCTGATAAATATTAAAAACCGTAATTGTGACAGATGGGATCAGTATACATTTGTGTATTGCAGCAATCTCCGGAATAGTGCAGTGCCTCTCTGTGAGTTCTTTACGCAGAGACCCAATGAATCTCCCTGAGAAATCTCTGACAGTGAGGGGGAGGCCCCCAGTCATGGCTCCAGGATGACTTTTGTCATTACCACAAAGTGTCCCACAATGGCAGACCTTTACCTTTCCCCATAAGTGCAAATAGCAGTTGTTTACGTTGCGTATTTGCTCAGTCTGTGTCTTGCCCGTGGTGACGCCAGTGACTGAGAATGAAGCTTGTTCCTATCTAGATAGTTCCAGTTGTCCATCTCCATATTCCTATTCAGCATCCTGTTTCTTGCTCGCACTAGAGCAGTGATGGTGAGCCTATGACACACCTGTCAAAGGTGACACACCACAACATTTGGGGTGACACACCAACAATCACCAATATCTTACAAAAAGCTGAGTTTGTTTTACTCATCTTTCATTTTTGTAATTATGTGGTGTTTCTTTATATAATACACTAGCTGTTTGTGACCCGGCGTTGCCCGGGGGAAAAAGTATCCCGAGGTTCTAGTAGGAGAAGGAATGAATTAGGGGGGCCCTCCCCCCACAGTATTTCTGTCCAGATCGTCAGGAATATGTGTAGCACATGTGGCGCACAGCGTTCCAGGCGTCCCAGAGTGATGGAGGACCGTAGACGGAAATATGCCAAGCCCCCTAAACAGTATGAAGTGGTCAGATCCAGGTGGAGAAATACCACTCCTCAGTGAAATAAGAATGTATTGATGAGCCTGAACCCGAAATGCACACTATCACTGTGAAAGTAAGTAGGAAGCAGGTAGACAATCAACCCAGGGAGCGAACTGAAACTGTCACACTTACTGAACCATGTCTGCAGGTAATCTGGTGGGATAGCAGTGAAGTATGAGAAACGGGAGCAGCTGGCCAGTGAGCTCTGTGTAAATATGTCCATCTCAGATCCGACTGGGTGCTGGAACTGTGTGGAACCTGCTCTTTCTCCTGGGCAACTCAGGGACTGGGAAGACGTTTCACTTTCGGTTTTGAGCACTGCCTGTGTATCAGCTCAGCTACTGCAAGCCTACCACATAACCTGCAGAATCGTGTGTGACCACAAGGTGGCAGCAGACCTCTAGTCCAATGCAATCCCCTTGGTCTGGACGTTCTAGCCCCCCTCCCCGAAAAACCGGGGGCTGTAGGGGGGTCTCACCAGTGTTCTTCGCCAGGCCGCAAGGTGTATTCCTGGCAAGTTTCGTGCGGATCGGGCCAGGCGCTGTGGAGCCTATGCATAACATACATACACATCCACATACATACATACACACACACACACACATACCCACGTCCGTTTTTATATATATAGATTACACCACACGTAATTGGGCTGTATTTTTTGCTTAAATAAATGAATATAAAGAATTATTTCTCATTTGTTTGGGAAGGGGGTTGACACACCAGCAGAGTCAAGTTAAGCATTTTCCTAAGTGTTGACACACTGACCCCAAAAGGTTCGCCATCACTGCACTAGAGGGTAAATGAATGCTGAGGCCATTGCTCAGTGGTACAGCACATGCTTAGCATGCAGAAGGCCCCCAACGTCAACCTTGGCACCCCCATGGTTACAATAATCAGCCAGACCTTTTGTTGCAGGTCTCTAGTTCTCCCTCCTACACTGGGGCGGGGCGGGGGAGTACCTCACACAGGACCTCATGCTGTAACACTGACTGGGTCACCATCACTGGGTAAAAAGGGCCCTGAAGAATTACTATCACTGGATGCATCTGAAAACAGAAAAACCAAATCCCACATACTTTAAACATCCTCTTGCCCACCTAAGATCAGCCAGGTTGTTATCAGCAAATATAGCAACATAATTCTATTAAAATCAGTAGGTACCAGTTTGCAAAATAATATGTTTAAATGTTATCTGGTTGTAAAACAATAGTATCCCTATTATAGAAACCTTTGCTATCCAAAATGACTACTTATCTCAATTCTGTGTGCGTCCACAATGAAGTCTTACGTCAATGTAACCATCTATAAATAGCATTCCCATTTGCCTGAACTCTTTATTATCCAACTGTTTTAAATGTCCTTGGAGAATATTTATTTCTAAAAAGTATTCAGCAGAAATCTGGCACAACTTTTAAATGTGGGATCCAACTATAGCACCAGCAAAATGTTTCCTTCTTCCTTGACTGACTGATGATTGCATATCATATAGGTAATAGTTCCATGCCATATTTATATGCAGCAAGCACTTTAGTTTAACCTATTGAAAGCTTGAGACTGCTTTTCTTATATGTCAACTAGTAAGTTCCTGATTTTCAGTGACAAGGAACAAACATCTTGCCTATCTGGAGACACACACCCCAATTAAGGTGCAGACTTCCTCTTCACCTCAAATTGTACCTGGGGGTCAGAAATTCCACTGTAACAGTATCATCCTACAGGAGCTATACCTATAGTCCCTATCCTATCAAATTTTCTAGCACCGATGCAGCCACAATGCAGCCCCAGGGTAAGGGATTAAATATTCCCTTACCTTGAGGAGGCCTCTGAGATTGCTTCCCCCACCCCAATGCAGGACATAATGCGCACTCCTTTGGCATGGCTGCATTGGTGTAGGAAAGTTGGATAGGATTGGGCCCTTAGTTGCTTCTCATATGCAAGGATCTGATTCTCTGTACTCTTTCAGATACCTTTTTCAAGATCTTAAAAAAAGTTATTTGCATAAGTGAACTACAATTTATTTGCGTTTAGGAGGGCTGAGAATAAAGCCTCCACAATTTCCTTCCTTGTGTCAGCAATCTTTATACTTGTGCTTAAGACAAAAATTAATTGCCTCCTTGCAATTTCTTTATTGCTCTCTTTCTCTTAGTCCTCTACGTACCTATACAATTCCAACAACTTATAGGAGGTTAGAGAGGAGTCAAGCCACCTTCCTCTTTGCATGTCAGAGACAGATGAGATTTGATGACTCAGATCTCTGCTCTGTGTCTATGCTTCATGTTGCAGATGAATTACAGACTGATGATCTTCCTTCCCAATGTTTCTAGAGCAATTTTTGTTCTTCAAGGATCCTTCTGCCTGATTTATGGAGTGCTTGAGAAGAACATACGCAATCCAAGATCATGCCACCAGCACTCCTTGGCATTCTGTCCCATGATGGCTGTCCCCATGCCACACCAGCAAAGCCAATATCCATCTCAGGGCAATGCAGACGTAATGCTTACTGAAGTCTATCTATTGCCTATCTTTTCTTCAAACTTGATGGCCTTATGGCAACCATGGCTATGAAATGGGGCCATTCACAGATTCTAGATTTAACTTCCCATTCCCATGCTGTGTGCTTTTCAGGCTATCCTTCCTTCTTCCCATCAACACCATTTCCCTTTCCCCAGGGATTGTTATGAAGGAAAGGGGACGCTGATCCACCCTTTTCAGGAACCTTCTTGTACCTGACTTGTATGGCCTGATCGAGTAATGCAGTCTGCACCAATGACCACACTTTTACTTGACATCAAATCTGGCAGCTAGTTACAGCTAGTAAGCTTTGTGGACTGGAGGTGGGTGGCCATTCGGTATGAAACTGTAAACCTGCAGCCTTCAATATGTTTAATGAGGCTAACCAAAGTTCCTAACCTGATGGCAATTACATGACTAGAAAAAAAAATAGAAGGGATGTCCCTGCAATTTATTTTTTACCCTGCACACACAATTCAGATCTATAAAGAGGAATCTTGCCTATCTGGATAGTCCAGAAGACCTGATGATTCTTTTTCCTGATGGTTACAAGATCTCCCATGTAACAATGGGACCCTTGGTCTTCTGGTAGCCTTTGATAGCACTGTGTTCACTGGCAGCACTATGTATAGACCAAGCAAGTCAACTCCAAACGCAATCTGCTTATATCCTATTTCATAGTGCCAGCTCTCCACCCTGATGTTGAACTTCCACCTCAGAGTTCAGCTTCCAGTTTCCCTGCCTATAGATAAGAATATGGAATATGTTTCCATAAGCCAGATAATTGTTTTAATATACCAATCAATCAGTCAACAAACACACCTTTGTAAAGCCAGTTAAGGTTTGCTCATCAGCTAATATTAGTATATTAGCAATCGTATCCCCCACTGGCCCAAAACATGCAGCACTGCCAATTTACTAGCAACAGCAGAGGTTATGTTCTGATGCTGAACACATGTGGCCTTCAGAGCTATGTGCTGGCAGCAGTGGCCTATAGAACATTTGTTGCACCAACTGCCCAGGCCCCATGGTGGTGGTTCCTGAGATCTGCCGGGGTATAGGATTGGACCATTATTCTCCCCCTACTAATATAAGGAGAACACTACTTAGCAACTTAGCAAGTGCCTCCATGCCCAGTTAGCAGGGAGAACACAAGGATGATTTGCCATGCCGAGAGGCTGTATCATGCCAACAAGGGCACAATCCTTACTAGGGCTGGTAGAGGCAGGCTGGCTGGCCTGAGCCTTACCCAGCCCCGGTTAGGAGGCAGCTGTGGCACAACCTGGACTAAGGGGACTTACCATGAGTAAAGTCCCAGCCACCGGAGCTGCACCAGAGAAATCGCTGATGCTACTCCTAGAGGCCATGCAAGGTCAACTGGGTAAGGGACGGGGGTTAGGACCCAACCTACATACCAGAGGCCTGTCCCACCCTCTCCCCAGGCCCCACCCCCTCCCCACTCAGGGGCCTGCCTGCCCCCACCTTCCCCCAGCCCAGTCCATCTTCCTTTCACCCTCTGCATGCCCTCCCCAACTCCTTGAGCCAGCCAAACTCGGCCAGCACTCCCCTACCTGTTCTGGATGCTCTGGCCCCGCTGAGCCCAGTGCATGTCCTTGCACTGGCTCAGCCTCCTCCGGAGTCGTCGCAAACGTGTTTGCAACACTGCTGGGCTAGGGGTGGGCAACAGCAGGGGAGGCCTATTGCCTTGTTTGAGGCTTCCTGAAAATTTCTGGTTGGTCACTATGAGAAACAAATCACTGGAGTAGATGGGCCTTTTCCTGATACCGCAGGGCTCTGACATTCTTTCCTGGAAGCACCACTTTTCACCCATCACACAGGCTCCCAAGCTGGAAGAAAGGCCCTGGATTGGTGGTGAGAAGGAGTCCAACCACTCGTTCTTCTTTGTGTACCTTTGATCTTCACTTTCACATTGGCAGGGCTGGTTTCAGCTTGAAATGTTTAAAATTAAACAACAATTCTGAAAGGCATCAGTAGGCTTTTCAAAATGGAACAAAGAGATTTCAGATAAATGAGGTACTTCAGAAAGGCAATCTGAAGAGGGAGTTCCCAGCGTTTTTGTGCCTGGTACCGAACAAGGGACAGAGTGGTTAAAAATCAATTTTCCCCCTGTTGTTTCTTTGTGTGAACCACCCTGTAGCTTATGCAATGTGCTTCAATTAAAATGTCTGGAATGCTTCACATTTTTAAGAGCACTTTAAGGCCGCTCAATGCATTATGGCTGCACGCTGGTGGAGTTCAAGAGCAGACATGGCTGTAATTGCAGTTGAAGTTTGCAATTGGCATATCTTGAAAGAGATGCTGTCTGATATGCGAAAGAGAACAGGGCATGAATGAAATTTGAAGGCGCATTGGTGTCTATAGTGTGCTTTTGTTCCTTCCAGGAGCACAGTGGGAGGCTTATCAGTTATCCCGTTTTAACCTCACAATAAACCTATGG
>JAJKFI010000060.1:5469123-5482392 GCA_029204185.1 Lerista edwardsae
AAACCTATGGGGCAATTAGGCTCAGGGACAGTGAATTATTCAAAGACACCCTGTCATACCTGAATGGGGATTTGGACAGATGTTTCCCTGGTTCAGTCCAACATGTCAGCTACTATGCAGCCACTTTAGGGCCCGATCCTATCAGGCGCAGCACGGGCAGGACAAGCACACCGCCTGTGCTGCTGTCATAAAGGTGTCATAAGCCCCAGCTGCAGAGAAGATGCCTCCAATTCACTCTCACAGCCATAAATGGCTCTGCAGATGAAGGGGAGGGGCCACTTTACACTGGCATTCAGACATCTGAAAAACTTGGCTTCTGGGAACGCCACAGGCCGGCAGAGAGAACGTGAGTGCTGATAGGTGCAGGGACGTGGGAAGGATGCTGGAAGGGTGGGGAGGAAGCGTTTTTGGATGGGGGAGGGCAGAACGAGGAGAGGATTGGCCTGGAAAGGAGATGGAACTGGCAGAGGCTTTCCTGTCTCCCGGCACGGGTGATGAAAGCCCAACACGGGACTTCTTGAGAAAGTGCAGACTCGACTTTAGCAGCCACAGATTTAGCATAGACTTGAGTAGCCCCATTGAGCAGGCTGGGGTTTTATTCAGGGTAAGCTGCCCCCTTCCCCCAAGGAGACCTCCAGCCTGCTTGTATCCAGCGCAGGATACAGCGGTGGGTTGCTCCTATGCTGGATAGAATTGGGCCCAAAGAATAGATTGGGCTCCTTACCCCGCCTCCAATTGCTGCAGAGAAATGAGCCTTAAACCCCTCTGCTGGAAGTTCTTCTGTGCGGAGATTGCCATTTGGTCAACCTTGTCTGTGCATGTGTTCAACTTCAGTATGCCCAGTGATGTCATGCAGGGGGTACGCGGGGGTACGCGAGTACTGGTTTCTAGGATTACAGCTGGCCCCGCCCATTCGCCTGCCCACTCGTCGACTCCGCCCTTCGCAATGTTTGAATTTCCTGCATGTTTGAGTTGCCTGCATGTTCTCAGAGCCAGGCAGGCAGGCAGGCAGCGAGCGGAGCCTTTCCTTTCCTTGCCACTGAAAAATGAGTTGCTCTGGGGTTTTAACATGATGCCAGGCCTCCTTCACATGTTCTGGGGGTGCTATGGAATACTGTTGCAACTGTTGGGTCAGTTTAAAATCATCTGAGGCCTCAAAAAGGGCTTTTGTCATGTCACTTCTTGCCACGACCTCACTTCCGGCTTATGACGTCACTTCCGGTGGGCGGGTCCCGACACGTGCCAATCAAAAGTGAGTACCTGTTCTTAAATCATTTAGATGACACCACTGAGTATGCCCCTCCTTCTTTGGCAACCCAAATCCAAGAATAGGCCACCTCATGGTTCTCGCCCACCCCCACAAAAAAAAACCCCTGTCCATTTCAATATAATATAGAGCCACAATGGTTTTAAGAGAGTAGTTAATTGATTATAGGAAGATTTCAAGGCATAGGCCAGGCTTCTGTTTTCTCACTGTTGTGGAATTTTCCCCTATGCATTTTTCAAGTACAGTCTTAGAGAAATGACAAGAGGATGGCAGATATACAGCCCGAAGGAAAGATTCCGTCATTCATTATTTCCTTCTTTTCTTGCATCAGGCATAGTAAACTCATCAAAGGGAGACTGAAAAGCTATTTCAGGATCTTTACTTTGAACCCCAAATAACCCATCAATGTCAAACGTTGAAAGATCTGTTGCATGCTCTGTACGTTATGTGCAGAAATCCTTCCTGAGTGAACTATAGTTGCTTCTCAGATCATAGTTTGTTTCAATACAGAATTTTCAGTTTGCAGATGAAAAGACACCAAAGGAAGCCACAGCAAAGTTCAAGGGCTTTCCATTCCTTATCCAAGTGTCTGCAGTATTTCTGTCTCTTTAGCAGGATATCACTATAAATAAAACTGTATGAGGCCATGGAGAAGACTCGTAACAGAGTCATTTTCTGCTTGCACCATCCCGCTTTTGTGGGTGCTACAGAAACTCTTTACCAACAGCACCCCTCTCTTGAGAGAAGCCACTTCCCCTTGCTTAATTCTCAACACGTGGGTTGCAGACCTAAATATTCCATGTATTGCTAGCAGCATACACATCAGTGAAATATCAATAGCAGCAGGGGTGTAGCTAATGAAAGTGTAGCCCACTGCAGAGGGCAAAATGTTGCCCCAGAAGTGACATCAGAACAGGAAGTGACTTCACAGTTGTATTTTCGTTTTCTGGTTTTTCGGCCGTCAGTATTGATAAAGTAAAGATAGTACACTCTGATTTCATTGCATTACCTTTCCAATGATACATAACATGGTGGTATTATTCATACATATCAAGGTTTTCACCATTTTGGCCACTAACGTCAAGCTCAGCTTGTTGCCTCCCTAAAGCTTGTGGCCCAGTGCAATTGCACCCCTGCACTTCTTTAGCTACGCCCCTAAATAGCAGCATAACTTCAGTTCTCTGCAGTATTAGTGCATATAGAAAGGGTGTGTACAGACATACCTTTAAAGATGAATAACTGGGGCGGGGGGTTCCCCTCCTGTGGAAAAAGCTTGATTCACCAGCACCTTCACATTACATTAAAGACAAACATAATTATCAGTTATTCGACCACTGATCTCAGTCATTTGTCTTGCTCATCCTCCCCATCCTTCAGGCATGCTGATTTACAACCTACCTATATGTGCCTTACATCACATATGAATGTGCTCATGCTGTGACAGGAGAATTTTCAGCATAGGATCAACTCACATCACACCATTATTTACCCTTATGTATGAGACATATCTATTCCCCTTTACTATTCTTTCTGAAGAGTCAACGCAGAAGGAGTGAAAGAGCACATTACAGCTCATAAATAAGGAATGGTGTGATGTTTCTTGTCACAACATGATCACATTGTCTGTGCACATAGGTTGCTGACGTTTGATGCTACCGTACAAGTAGTCTTGCCATAGGTAGACTGAGATCAGTGTTTTTAACCAGTGGCCCATGAACTTGGATGCCAAGGATTGAAGCTGGGGCCTTCTGCATGCTAAGCATGAACCATTTCCTTTTATTCTAGGCACTTGTTAATAACACAATTACATTACTAATGACTGTCATTATTGCTGCAGCTGAAAGAGATCCCGAGAGACAGAAACAGACAGCTGAAAATCGGCATTGGAAGAGAGACGTGGAAAAGATAGACTAGTGAGAGAGTTGTTGGCCGAGAGGTGTCAGAGATGCCTGCCCCAATCCTATCCCCTGCCTTAGTGTCTATGCAGCCGTGCCATGGAGTCCCATGTTGCATCAAATGGCAGGGAAGCAACCAGGAGGCCTCCTCAAAGTAAGGGAACTTGTGTTCCCTTAAATCACGGTAATTCCCCTGTTGCCTTATGGGTCTACTCAGATATCTGCCAGCTCTTTGGCTGCCTCAAGTTCAAGTGGATCTGAGATGGTATGGCAAAGCCCGGAGAGGGGGCATAGGACAGCAGCACTGCCATTGCAGCCAAGACCCACCACCTGCCACCCCAGCACACCTTCTAGTGGCCCCAATCCCAGCCTACATCCTCCCACTCTCCACTCTGTTACTTCCCCTTCCTGCCTGCTGCCGTCCCCTCCCCTGTGCCAACTTACTGGCACCAGGGGAACCAAGAGAGCGGCAGAACTGCACACCATTTGCAGCAGGAGGGCAGCAGCACGCAAGAGCGCTTTGCGTTTTGTGATGGCTGCACTACCAGAACGCAAACTCTGGGAAAGGGTAGGGTGGTACGGCTGTGATCCCATACCCACTTCTCTGGGAGTAAGTGCCATTGAATTCAGTGGAGCTTACTTCTGAGTACTATACATGCACAGGATTGTGCAGGCAATGAGAACATCTGTGGGCACAATCGTATGCATGCCTACTCCGAAGCAAGTCCTTTTGTGTTCAATGGGGCTTATTCCCAGTGTGGATGGGATTGCAGCCTAGGGGTGCAATCCAAGCCCCAGGATGGGCCAGCACAAGCCTCCTGTGCCAGCCCAGGAGTGTTGCAAATGCTCTGTAAAATGCATTTGCGATGACTCAGGAGGAGGCTGAGCCAGTGCAGGGATGTATCAATTCCAGGCCCCACACTGCCAGGAAAAGCGCCAGCCAAGTTTGGGTGGTATGGGGGGAAGGGGAGGGGAAAGGGGCAAGAGAAGGTGGGCAGAGGGCAGGCCTGTGGGCGGACTTGGTCCGGGAGGGGATGGTGCCAGGATCCGGCACTTATGTCAGATTGTAACCCCCGTCGGAGGCAGCCTGGCCTCACTCCAAGCTGCTCAGATTTGCACTGCCAATTTAAATCCTGTTGAAATTAGTGGTGCCTAATGGGAAGTAATTAATTGGGACATAGTGGCACTGCGGGTTAACTGCTGTGGCTGAACTTGCTGACTAGAAGTTTGGCAGTTCAAGACCACACGACAGAGTGAGCTCCCGTTGCTTGTCCCAGCTCCTGCCAACCTAGCAGTTCGAAAGCACGTAAAAATGCAAGTAGATAAATAGGGACCACTTCGGTGGGAAGGGAACAGCGTTCCGTGTGCTATGGCGTATAGTCATGCCAGCCACATGACCATGGAAGCTTGTCCTCGGACAAACACTGGCTCTACAGGCTTAGAAACGGAGATGAGCACCGCCCCCTACAGTCGGTCACAACTAGACCATTCGGTCGTGGAGAAACCTTTACTTTTTAATGGGGAGTAAGCAGTCCTACTTTTCTCCAGGTTACTCACAATGGGATTACACAGGAACAGTGTTATTTTCTGTAACAAACAACCTTCCACAATGACGTTGCTGTGCCTGGAAAGCAGTAGAAGGGGAGCAGGTGCAGTAAGTGTATTTAATTTCCATTGGGCACTTCTACAAAGTAGCAGGTCAACTTTGGGGGGTGAATGTTGCTGGGGTTAGTTCTCGGAGGATTCTCTTAATCAGATTGTATAAGAGATCGGCTTCCTGCCTATGCTTGCTTATTATTTTCTTACTCCAAGCCCATATGTTCTAGTCACGTGAAGATTTATAATCCCAAATTTACTGGCCTCCCAGAATCCATAAACATTATTTAAGAAAATAGAATCTCTGATATCCAAGACCCTGCACAGACCTGCACTGGCGAAGAAAAGAGGCTGTATCTAATTTCACTTCAGAATCCAGTAAGAATGTCTACATCCTTATTTAGGAGAGGATGCAAAATTGTTACCATATGTGGCAAGCATCCTTCACTGTTGGTGCAATGTCCGTGTTATCAAGAGAGTCTGAATTTGTGAGCGATATAGTTGGAAAACTACAGCTATATCAGGAATTCCTGGCTATACTGCCTGTAGTTACAAAAGAGGAAAATGACAACATACGTGTATGACAGGGGAAATTCCTTCTGGCTAGATCCATGCGTCGCTCAAGATATTCTGGGTGGCGGAAAGGCTACAGAAACAGCAGAAAGAGCACAGTGAGTGGGCGTTCAGTTCCTCTTTTTCATTATCAAATGTTCCGCAGGGACCATCATTCTTATTCTCTTTGTTAATTTTAGTCATCCGTTAACTGTAACATCCCATTCCAACTTTTATCTCTCACACCCACCAAACCGTCAGGAACGAGCTCAAGGAGCATCTGTGCAATGTTGGCAAAAGATTATGGGAGACAGCCTGAACAATCCGATCTACATGTAAAACTGAAGCAGAATTAGGAAGCCACGGGCATGGCACGCTACCAAGTGAGGGGATCAAAAGTATTTTACAGTTACAATACGTGTTTTCACATGCCAGAGTCTGGAAGGAATGCAACATTTGAACTGAGATTACACCACGAAGAGTGAAGTTTTTCCTCTAAAAATGCCCTGTCAAATAATTGGTTTAATTTGGTTAGATAACACTCAGCTCTAGGTCATGTGTAAGAGCTGAGCACAATCCTGCGCATGTCTACCCCATGCAGGAGGTATGACCAGCTGGTGCTCCAGCAGCCCCAGCCAGAGTAAGGCCCATTGGAGCAGGGGGTGGGATGGGGGGGGAGAATCAGGCCAGGCTAGGAGGTGGGGACAACGGTGGCTTCCGCCACCAGATCCTGAACCCCTACGTCAGGCTGGGAAGCCCAATGTGGGCCTGCTCCAGTCTCTGCTGGCAAAATAGCCAGTGGAGACTCAAGTAGCCCCATTGCTGGAGCCAGAGCTGGAGACGAATTTCCTTTTCCCCCCAAAGAGACCTTTGCGGCTGCCACAGATCCCTTGGGATGCAGCAGCAGCCACTTGGTACCACTGCGCAGCCTTCTGGCCTTTGCACTAGCAGCAGCACTCCGCAAACTGTTGGAGAAGCTGCAGCCTCTGCTGCCGTCCCCACCTCCCGCCCGGGCCCCACCCTTCCCATGTTCCCCCCTCCCCCCACCCAGTTCTGTCCCCTCCTCTGCAGCTTCCCCTCCCCCAGAAAAGCCTCCCAGCCCGCTAGCTGGGAGGTATGCTGCTCGGTGCTCCCCCAATGTGTCTTTACGGTGCTGCGGCTCAGCACCAACTGGCGCTGGCCTCTCTGCTAGCGCTGCATCTCCACCGCCAGCAGGAAAGTGTCTTACAGCACTTTTGCGACACCGTACCGCCAGCGCCGAGAACCATCGAACTAGGCCCTCAGTTAATTTGATTCATTTTCATGTTTAGTCCCAGGAGAAAAGTCAAGACAAATTTCAGGAAGGTAGCCTGACTCTAAATGAATGTTCCAGGTTCAGAGGCAGTGGGCTTTGTGAATACCAGTTGTAGGGGGACAAATCAAGAAAGAGGGCTGTTGTATTAGCTTCATATTACTTGCTTTTCCTGCTTCTCAGAATTCTTCTCATATTACCTGCTTATTAGCTTCTCAGAACCATCTGACTAGCTACTGTTGAAAAGAGGGTGCCCCTCTACCTTTCAGCTCCTATACTACCTGTCGACACTGCGGTAAAGCAGAGCACTAAGCACGTTTCAAAATGCATATCCTAAATACCTTCCAACAGCATCAGGTACAGTAAAAGAATATTGACCAGGGCAGGACAGCAGGCTGTTGTCAGCCTGTCTATTTAACCTGTTTTATCCAGTGTTTCTGGTGAGAGGGTGTGATCTCTGCTGTGACACGGAAACAGAACTCTGTCTTAGGAGGGGCTGCTCTGCTATCTTTAATATTTTTTTTAAAAAAAGGTTTTGTATACACCATAGAGAATCATGAATGCAGTACCGTGTGACAGTATATTTAAGGTTACACTAAATATGAATGTGACAGTACAGAGCCCGTCATAGCTCTTGTACCCCAGACCCTTCCCCACTTCTACACCAACACTCGCACAGATGAGGAACAATCAAGGGAACTTATATAATTCCACCCTGCACTGATCAGCAGGTGTAGCATTGCTCAGTATATATTCTGCACATCATACACACTAAAAGTCTGATTATCAACAAAAGCCCTTCCTGTTACGGGTGCTTTCATCCCTGGCTAGGCCAGCTGCATAAATCATCGGAGGTTTGGCTGACTAACATGGGGGGAATTTTGGAAGGCCTTTATGGTTCAGTCCCACTGGGACCGGGCAAGTCATACTGATAAATTAATTTTGTTTGCTGGTCCCAAGAGGGAAAGCTCTGCAACAATGGCAAAGGCCAAAGAGGAAGTTCTCATTGATTTTTTCCTACCAGCAATGTCTTCAAAGAAAGGTTTTGTTCACTTTCAGCTGAAAAGCAAACCTTTTTCTTGCATAGGTTTCTGCAACATGGCTGCAGAAAATGTGAAACCTTTCCTCAGTGTGATAGCTACTGGAAGCTGGACTAGTGCACACAGTGTCCTGTACTGATATTAGCACAGGCAACATTCCATGTGAGGCAAGTGAGAAAGCCCATACTCCATTGCCTATCCATTTGCAGTCCCGTTACAATTGCTTACTGCAGTGTATGACTATATAATTTTGCAGTGCCATTACTGATGGGTAAAGGGTCCTTAGAATGGCAGGTTGATCAGTTACGCTTATGTGCCTTGCTACGCCGCATAGGAGATCCCAGGGTAGAAACTTTGCCCATATCTCATCACCTTATCTTTTCCTGTTCATACAATTTTCTCTATTTTCCCAGAAGGAAAAGAAATAAAGGAGATACCTGCAATTTTGAGTCAGGGACATCTTCTTTTCACCTCTGGCCCTTAATCAGAATTAGGCTGAAAATGTATACAGGCGGGCCCCCATATATGCATATATATCTGCAGTTTCACTTATCCACAGATCCTGCATGCTAAAGAGTGACAAACAGGAAGCAGGAATTCCTGCTTCCTGTTCGTCTTTGTGTAGCATGCAGGCTCATTGCCTGCATGTTCAGTTCTTCAGTTAAGGAAGAAAGTTAAGGAAGAGACACCCATGGCCACATCCAGACTTCTCCCCGCTCCCCAGGCCACTCTGCCCACCAGAACGCCCCCTCCTGCCCCATTTTGCCCCTTCCCACCGTCCCCCCTCCTGCCCAAAAAAGCCCCTGCTCTGGCCAAATTTGGCCAGTGCAAAGCAACTTACCGGCAGGCTCTGTGGGTGTGCCTGAGTTGACGCAAAATCAGTGATGTCATTCAGGGGGAACAGACCAGAACGAGCGTTCCGGGTCCTAACGGGCTCCGTGGCTGGTTCCAGGTTCCCGACACGTGCCAATCAAAAGTGAGTTCCTGTTCCTAAATCATTTGAATGGCACCACTGCGCAAAATGCTTGCGTCAGCCCAGCACCTCTCCAGCTGGTGCACACGTGCTTTACGGCATTTACAACTGCCTTGGCACATGCACTTTGGATTGGGCCCTGAGTTGCGAGTTGATTCTGCACAGATGTGCCTCCCACCTTTGCTCACACTTTGCACATTGGTGCTTCCATTTATTTTAAAGGGACATACAAAGCCAAAGACACACATTTCATAACTGCTGTAGCTTCCTGTATTTTATACTCAAGCAACTTTTCAAACAAAAACTTCTGCATGAGAAACGACCCTAATTTGCTTAATGGCAATTTTGTATTATCAGAGCTTGAAAGCGGAGGATATTTGGGAATGTCGGTATCTAATCTACACGGTTCTGTTTCAAAATAAGGGGCATCCATGTTTTTTGCATGTGTGCTGGAATAAGATATTCCCCCACAAAATAAGAGAGAAACTGGCAACCTTGAGTGGAATCTTTGTCTCATGGCTGGTAAAGCAGCAGATAGGAGATTCCAGGGAAGAACACTTTGTTCATATCCCATTGCCTTATCTTTTCTAGTTCAGACTACTTTCTCATACCGATGTCATCTTATCGTTCTTTCATGAGATACAGTGTGACTATGGGGAAATGCGGGCTAGTGTCAAACCTGATGTCTCTTCCCGAAACAGCAACCGGATTAAGAGACCACGAATAAATTGCCATGAAGTGAGAGTTGACACACTGTTCCATAAGCCCTCCGCCTCCAAATGCTTGTTTGGCTAAAGGGTGGGGATGACGTGTGTCTGGCATGCTATTGGAGGGTGGAGCAGTGTGAAGGGGAGGTTAGCCGTGATTTCCACATCACATTAGGTAACATCAGAGTAGATTATATGTCACAATGAAAACAAGGCACAAACAGGACATTGGGGATGGCAGAAAGGTTGTTGTTTTTAGATTGTGAGCCCTTTTGGGACAGGGAGCCATTTAACTTTAATGTTATTATTTGCCTGTAAACCGCTTTGTGAACTTTGTGTTGAAAAGCGGTATATAAATACTAGTGATTGATTGATTGATTGATTTGTTGCAACTCTCATGCAGAGGTGTGCCCTTGGTTAGTTCTTTCCATGTGTAGCGATGGATAAGATGTGTGAAACATGCACAGAACGGAGTTACAACCAACTGTAATGTTCTCTTGTATCTGTCCAGATTTCCCATGCTTCTGCTTTGGTACTGTATCACATAACCAGTACTTCAGGTGCCTTTTCTTCTGGGGCTCAGTAAAACAACCATGTGAAACCATGAGGGCACAAGCCTATGCGTGTCTACTCAGAAGTAAGTACCATTGTGTTCAATGGGGCTTACTCCCAAGAAAGTGGGCATAGGATTGCATCCTGAGTTTAGCACATGCTAAACTTTAGGATTGTACCACCGGTAAGATAAAGGCAGGCTTTGTCCAGAGCTTGCTCCCAGTTACCTGGGAGGCCTTGGCCTGGAGCACCTGTCTCTTTCAGTATGACAGCCCCAAGTTCTTTTACTGAGACCTTCCTGAGTGGACTGGTCAGGGATGGATGACCTGATAAATGCCAGATGAGAGACTGTGCAAGCTCATCCCACCATTTCCTAGGCTGTGGTACAATGCAATAAATCGGGGGTCTCCCAACTACAGCCCGGGGGGCATATCCAGCCCGCCACAATATTTTATCCAGCCCGCAGCAACTTGTTTTTTGTCAGAGCACTTGCTAATCCTTGACATTTTTAATCATTATATCTTATTTCGCCGTTTAAGCATGGCATTGTTTCTTTGCAATTGTCACATTTCTCTTGAATCATATCATGCTGATTACAAAAATGATACAAGGTATTCACTCTTTTAAACTTCATTCATTCATTTATAAAACTGATTTTTTTTTTTGGCCCGCGAAATTGTGTAAAAAATGCAATGTGGCCCTTGTACTGAAGTTTGGAGACCCCTGCCATAAACAGAATGGCACTCCCTTGTAGCAACAATTTCGTAAAGGCCTTACTGTGGAATTGCAGGATGAATTGCCAAGGATGAATTCACCTGATAATATCAGTGTGTTTATGGACCCTTGTTCATAAGGAAAACCTGACACATGGATGTTTTCTTAGCACTAGTTCAGTCCTCTCTCTAATGTGTAGAACTGCATGTTCTGTTTCCACTGTATTTAGGGTGTGATGTACAAAGTTGCTGCAATTTTAGCTTTTAAGGACATTTTTCTACCTTTATATATTTTTTGGCATTCCGTCATTCTGATCTAAACAGAAATGATAACATCATGGTCACTGACTTAGTGTGCAAGTCACATGTACAGTGTAAAAGCAATCTCTACAAGCAATCAGTCATTAAGTCCTTCTGCGTTGGGACAATGTGGAATATATTGTGAGTGGCGATGAGTCACCAGTAATATGTAATTTGTAAAACTATCCTTCCATATTGACTCTCCTCATTAAACACTTAGGGTGAATGTTCAGTCTCATTCACTCCTTGGCTTGTTTGCCAGCGTTGCAGAGACTGTACTTGGTTCCGTGCCTACGCCTCTGATTTAGCCAAGGGTCAGTTTTTAAGACAAAATGTTGGCAAGTAGTAGAGGACTGTTGGGACAGAGTTTTCATATTACACAATTAGTCTTTGTTTTAAGACTTGTTTAAAAAGAGAAGAATCTTCAAAGAGAAAAGTTCAGCAGCTCCTTATCATGCAGGGGAAATGGTAGCGAGGCACCAAACTGAGCCTACAGACAGTACAGCTCAAATTCAGTGAGCAGAAAGAAAATGGAAATGTTTTTTACCATGGTTGTCCCAGAACATGCTGCATCACGCACCACTGCAAGAGACAAGAAACTAGTGGCTGTGCCACACTTTTGGAATTGAGGGGTGCTTAGAAATAGCGTTTTAGAGTTTAGAAATAATGAGGTTTTTAAAACACAGAGGTTAGAAACAGTGAGATTTTTATTATCTAACTCTTTTTGAATTTTGGCTTGGATCTAAATATGTTTGGCTGTGTTCTGAACTTCCCTGCAAACTGTGAACACCCATCGTAAGTCGTTCAATGTGTGTAGGGGAAACACATTGTCTTGGGGAAATCAGTTCCCAACAACAACAACAACAACAACAACAAAATGCATGGTGATGGTTACAGTGCCCTCACTGAGGGAGTATCATGGGAGTCCACTATAAGAAGAGTTCACTGTATATTTTAGACATTATTGTTATATATTGTATTGATCACTGTTTAAGATTAAATTTAACATCAGTGTTTATACGTATGATTGAGGTTTGTACACTAGCAGACTTATTCTGTGTCCCTTTTTCATCCCTATTAGTTTCTCCCTCACCCATCACTACCTTTACATATATGTGCTTAATGCCCCGCCAATCCTATTAGATTAGGGCCATCAGCCGAACATGCATTCCACCAGCAGAAGTGTCAGGATCCAAGTAGAAGTGCCTGGATCTGGTACACAATGTTGCGCTTGCAGGTGGCGCTGGTGAATGTGGCAATGTGCTTTCACTGGTGGCAAGGACACCATCCACTAGGAAGGCAGCCATGGGAGCAGGCAAAAGGAGGCACAGGGTAGCGAATGGGGTGTTTCTGAGCAGGGAAAGAGGGGTGGGGTGGATCCAATGGCAATGGTTCATGCTGAATCATATCCCCTCTTCTGTAGATCTCCCTGTCCCTTTTCCTTACTTGGGCATATCCCACTAAAATAGGTGGTGTATATCTGAGGAGACCCACAAGAAACCTGAAGGCTTACTCGAAGGTAAGTACACATGTTTTCTACTTACTTCCCATTTGCCTTCAGGTCCTTCTGCATTGACACTGGTGGTGGGAATAGGAAGTTTTGTCTCCCACTTCATGGCCACCTACAACTGGAAGCACAATCCTAACCTGGAGTTAGGCCGGCACAGTTAGGCCAGCAAAGTTTGGCCTGCACAAGGGCCACCATAAAGCAACTCTTGGATTCAGGGAGTTTGGCACACGTCTATGTGCTGGCCTCTCTGACTCTAGGAGTGGTCCAAACATACTTTACAGTGTCCCTTGTGCCTTTGCTGGCCTAACTGTGCCAGCCTAACTCCAGGTTAGGATTGCGCCCTGAGACTGGAGGATGAAGTGCTGGTTAAGTCTGTAAAATTCTGGCTACCAGCAATCATGTTGATGATTAATGAGTTGTCATTTAGGGCAGGGATACTCGATTACCTTGTCTGGCAGAGCAGTTCTACATCCCGGCCATCACTTTCCTTCTAGATTTGGCTCCAATTTACTCAGTCTTGGCCATTGGGATTATGTAATCTTACTGTCCGTTTCTGTGCGTGCACACGGTTATAACAATGGCTGCCACATATAAATCATCAACATGATTGCTGGTAGCCAGAATTTTACAGACTTAACCAGCACTTCATCCTCCAGTCTCAGGGCGCAATCCTAACCTGGAGTTAGGCTGGCACAGTTAGGCCAGCAAAGGCACAAGGGACACTGTAAAGTATGTTTGGACCACTCCTAGAGTCAGAGAGGCCAGCACATAGACGTGTGCCAAACTCCCTGAATCCAAGAGTTGCTTTATGGTGGCCCTTGTGCAGGCCAAACTTTGCTGGCCTAACTGTGCCGGCCTAACTCCAGGTTAGGA